>JAIPRK010001781.1:0-42709 GCA_025469195.1 Chaitophorus viminalis
GATAGTTTTTATTGTCATTCAAAAATCATCAAAATCCATTGGCACAGTTTTTTTTTTATAAACGTTTGAACAGCGAATATTGATATAAAATTACATTTAAAATATAATATATTATATAAAATTCTAGACTGACAAATCATATTGGTTTTGGAACTTGCTCTAACTCAAAAATGAAAAACAGTAACAACTTGAAATTTTCACCAAATCTTTATATTGGCATTCTCTATACATGGTTAAGTATTCAAAGTATTTTGACATATTTTGACTTATTTATAGACAATTTAATTTTTCGATTTTTGTAATTTTTTTTTTTTAATTATCTATAAAATTTTTTTGGCTGTCCGAAAATTCTTGAAAATGTATTAAAAGATTAATTATAAGTTATACTAATTGTAACTAAAATATATCGGAGATGGTATCACTCAAATTTTTTTCATAAGCCCATAAAGTTCAAATTTGTATAAAATATGTTATAATCGCGATAATTTGCGAGTTATTTTGTAGTTGAAAATTCATAAAATTTTTTCTATCTATAACTAAAGTTCAAAATTTTAATAATATGTTATCCATAAGCTATTCTTCATAAATCTATAAAAAAATTTCTTCCGGACTTAAAGGAAAAAATTTAATGACCGTTTAAAATTTAAATTTTTACGAAATTGCATATTATTGCATTATATTTCATTTTAAATATAAAATACTACATTATTATACACCCATTTTTGACAAACATATTAACTCCGTTCAGAATCGTTATTAGTATACAATGATATCTATCATTGCATTCAAATTTAATAAATCCATTGTAATAATGACCTATCCTATAAACGAGGTACACTCCACCCCCAACTGTACAGCAAAGCAAGGTACATCTGTTCTTTTTAAGTATATTAAGCTCTTCGTCGAATTTATCGTTCAAGTATGGATAATATAACAATACCTTTGATAATAACGAGTGATTATTTTAAGTTTCTGGAACCCTTTAAAAAATGACCGATGAATTAAATTACTATTGTTCTGTAATGAAAAAAAGTAATAAAAATCTATACTCGGAAACTTCTCGACCCGTAATTCCACGCTATTTTCTAATACTCAATCATGCTGCATTATCAACTTCATATATTATATTATAATAATATCAAGTATATATATATATATTTGTAGAATGAAATGTATTGTAATGCACTAGTCGAGTCCGATTTAAACATAACTCTGTGCAACTATATAACCTCGGCGGAAAATGGATAATATACGAGTATTTGAAGGGGAACGAACCCTGACAGTATTGCAATCAAATAGGGAGTAGGTATTCCCGTGAAGTGACTACAATGGGAAAGCACGAGGTGGTAGATAAACCAATGACAATAGGTCGATCAACGGCGATGGTTTGCAGAATTAAGTCTTTACGCACGACCATGAATGTTGTTGACGGATTTGACGAAGAAAACATTTTATATTGTCTCCTGATAGCACATCACTGCGAAACGAGTGAAATCCGAAACGACGTAGTAGTCGTAAAAACTATGTGAAATGAACAATGCAATAACCCAACGGTTGAAAATTAATGGGCGAAGGCACAGCTAAAGCGTTGAGCACAAATTGTTCAGGTCACGTCATTAAAGGACAAGACACGATTTTTAGACGTTCGTAAACACACTGCCATCGTTCGCGTTTACACAGAAAATTAGTTAGGTGCTTAGCGACCAGACCCGAGTAATCCCTGCTAGTCGCCGGGTCGGTAGGTCTCGCGTAAAATGTACAGTTATTACAATGTGTAACTTACCGCTAAATTGCTAAAACATAATTAAATGAAATAAACAAAATATCCCGATACTAATATTGGTTTAGGTATATTTTTTAGTCATTACATAATTTATGTTGTATGAGGTGTACACGTTACATTATTGTATAATATGGTTAATCAAATATAAACAGAGCCTATTATGTTTTGTAAAGACACCTCTGGAAAACGGATGTATTGCATGCATATACATCAAATTTAAGTAAAAAAAAAACAATATCAAGCTAATGTTTATTCCATAGTGAAACAAATGTACATCTTTAATAATTAAATAAATAACTTGACGCATGTACATAGGTAATCGGATTGGAATTTATTATTGTATTTCGCAAAACGATCTTAAAATTGCTTATATGATTACACGTTAGTTGTCGTCTTGTCGATAACATTTATCGTACGTGCCCGTGGTTAGCCAAACAAATATCATAAACGAAAACCATTATTATTCATAGTTTTTCTTAACATGACTTTTCTGAAATTTTAATTATTCACAGACCACAGTTAATAGTAAATTAGAATATATTGAAAGTTGTATTTTAATATTATAAATTATAATAATATAATATTATAATTAATTATTTATATTCGCTAGTAAATAGTTCAGTAAATAGTTATATTCAACACATTCGATTACATAATAATTGATTGTTGAATTGTTTTAAATCTATTTTATTTACAATTTTAGTGCGAACCTACTACTATAGAAGGTACTTATTCGATTTATTGAGTATGTTGATTCAGGTCACTTTCCTGTGTTATTTAAGCTTAAAATTCTTTAAATACTAAGTTTTTTTTACGTATATACATTAGTTAATTAATTAACTTCGAATTTCAATCAAATTATCTAGGGGAGAAAAAATATAATTTATTAACCGGTATGTGATTTAAACTTTGTTTAAAATAAATAGGTACAGCTCAAACGTCAAAACTTAAGATTGACATATTCAATATAATATTAAAGAATTTCATTAAAACTTCACTCAAGTTTAGATGGTATAATCTTTACTTAAGATCAAAAAGTGTTTTTTGAAGACTAGTATTAATGCATTTAGTTTTGTTTCAGAAATAAAGTATGCCTCGCATGTATGTTCTATTATATAGTATAGTAATGAAAAATTCCACATCATGAAATCCGTTTGATAAAAAATATTAAATTTATTTATATCCTCGTGTACAATACGGTATAATATGTAGATATATGATATATATATATATTACTATGTACTATACGAATATTGAACCTATTAATAATACTATCTACCAATATAATTTTATAGTATTAATCAAATTTATTTTACATGAATTAAACGCTCTTTCAAGTATTTACCTAAATGTTGTATGATACCTACCAAATGAAAATTAAATGACGGACAAATGTCAATTTATTATTAAAAATAAGAAAATATTTTAATAAGATAATAAAAATGCTTTTTATGGCAGTTTTAAAAAATGTTAAAACATTTTTTTTAATGTCTCGTGAGAGATAATTTACGTGTAATTATTATTATTTATTAATTTGTACAAATTAAACTTTTTCTTTGTTACCAAGAAGTTACTGTTAAAAATATTTGTCATAACTTTTTTTTTTTCAAACGGACAACGGTTATGTTTATTTTTTAAGCTAATCGTATAACAATATCAACATTTCCAATGAACTTGTACTTAATGCATTACAGTTCATAACGAACAAAACAACGTATGATGACACACATATTCACTATTAAAATAACATGCATTATGATTAGGTAGTTCAATTTAGGGGTAACAAGTCTGTTACCATTTCGGTCAAACAATAAAAAATTCCCAAACCCAATTATTTTTATTATAAATGTACACACATGTGTCATATTTTATATTGAATTTAATATCAACAACTAAACACTTATTGTCATGGAAAAACTTTTATTGTAAAAATAATGTATACAGAACGATTAAGGAATGAATTAAGAGTTAAATTTATTGTCTGTAGTATGTACAATTCATTTACTACATCATATGTGTATATTGAATAATATTACCAAAATTTAATTTTTAATATGTATTGCAAGTTAGTTTTTTTTGTTTGAATCATGGGACTAATTTGAAAAAATGTAAAGTGGTTTTAATATAATATGATTCACTGAATCGGTCAGTTAGTCACCATAAATTCCGACAATCCTTAGCACTTCCAAACTTTAAAATGTATTCTTGAATAATATGATTAGGTAGATAAGTAGTAATAAATATACCTTTTAAAACATGTTAAATTTAAACAATTTTATTAGATTTCTGAAAACATTTCTGTTGAACATAGATTAATTGTTAAGTTTTAATATTTAAAAACTAAAGAATTGTTTTGCTAAATTTAAATATGTAGTATATATATTATACATACATATTTTTTTTAAATATTACTTATTAGTTTGCTTTCTTCTCCGTTTCTGTTGTGTTTTAACTGATTTTAAATATGTTATTTTCTGTAATTGTTTTGCCTGACAAATATTGTATACATCAGATTAAAAAGATTTAAATGTCTTAATACTACTTGCAACGTAAAATTACGTCTTAGACTTGCAGTTGGTGGTTTTGAAAAATAAATTTTATTTTATATTTTTAGTATTGTTGAATTCAAATATACATGTACCTATACATTATGTATATTTTAAAACAAAAAATATATTCCTATAGAATAATAATCAACATTGAAAAACGTTGAGGTCTGTTGTATTGCAATCACATTTGCATTTACATTTTCGATTTTGAGCGAAGAAAAAGGATAGATTGATTTCACAATGTTATTTTTCTTTGTTTATATATTATTCGTTCAACAATGTATAACCTTATTTTTTCGTATTTTAAAACGGTTATCGCCCCTTATATATACCCGCATAGTTTTTTACATCATTTCAAAAACAACTATATCACACCCTGACGAACTATCCAAAAATTTACTATTTATACACAATTTAGATTCATATGTTTGTCTTTTCTACGTAAGATTAATTTAATGAGATGTGTATAAACTGTGATTCTTGCAAACCATACTTTACTTTAGGTACTAAAAGAACACCAAGGAATAGCAATATTATAAATTATAATAAAATTTATTTTTACAATAGGTAATTAATATTATGAATTTATATTGTTTTATTGTTATTAACTGTGATTTAAATTGTTAGATAAAATTATTGTACCATACAAACTATAAATTAACTTATTAATTATTCGTAATTTTTTTAAATAATTTGAACATACAAATTCGTATATTATAATAACTTGCTATGAAGGGTTAAATGCCGTTATATATAAAATGACATATTATTATGTTATTATTCATTAATATTTAATTAGGTACTTTAAGAAAACGTTTCAAATCGTATTGAGGAACTCGATGGGATTCGAATTAATATATATATATATAATAATCGTTGATCACTAAACAAAATTATCTTGTACAACAACACTAAAACTTGATTTACTACATATTATGTGCTTAGGTGTACATAATTGTGGTGAACCGCTACTGCTCATTTGTCGCGTATGTAGAACTCTGCTCTCACAGCTAAATACAATTATACCCGTTAAATCATCCATTTCTTTCATCAATTATGTGAAATTAAGAACGTGCATAATGCGTTGATCAACATAGATGTTTTCCTCGTTAACCATGTAGTGGTGACAAAAAATACAATAAAAGTATAACCTTTTTACCGTGATATCGTACGTTCATACGAGACACGACTTGTATTATAAATGATTTAATTATAATGTGCACCAATAATATTCCAATTTATGATTTCAATTGATTGATTTTCATACTATATTATATTATATTATTCATTGTAAATGAAGTATTAAAATGCGTATAATCTGTGTGTAGGATGCTTTTTTATAACGTTTGAAAATGTTAGTATTTATCAGCCTTGGAGTATATGTTTTTATTATTATATCATTTTATGATCATGGTTATGTGTGTAAATAATTTTACGATTATAATTTATAAGGAAGTTTAAATCCCAAGCATATAAAGTCCATAATCCGGATTTGCCAATCGAAGTGAAATAAAAGGTTTAAAATATTCTCGCTGCAGAAGCTTATAGAAAGAGTACGAACAGTGGATATGGGCATTTAGTAAATATTATGTTTTATCCGGTACAAGAAGAATTTACATCGTAGTGGAATAGCGATATAATTTGTTTTTTATATCTGGTGTAGGTTAATGTCGAAATAATACATCTATATACGTACCAAGTTAATACGGAATGTATTATATACGTGTTGTGTTAGTGTAATTTAGATAGAAAGTTGTCGCTCGTATAGCCAATGCGGGTAATATAAATAAACATAATTTTCACAAAAAAAACTATTACTAACGAAAATAAAATCTCCCATGGTGCATAATAGGATGCCTCATGTGGTGTCCCTGTTAAAAAAAAAAAAAAAAAATGATCGTATTATAAATTAATTAAAAACCCTGTTGATGTACAGATGATTTAACTAGTGTTTGAGACAAGGCTGTTTAATTGAAATTTTAAATATAAATAATTAATCTTTAAGTAGCTGGGGTGTATTATATTTAACTATAAATTATGTAATAAGATATTATAAAAGTTCTTTATAATTATTTAAAATTCTTAAAAATCTTGGGTTTTTGATATAATTATTAACCGAGCAGATTATCAACATTAAAGAAGAGCAATGACGAATATGATTTTGTAACAAGTGATTTTATAATGCGTTCTAAAATAAAAATATAAATTCTTCCGAAGATTTCATGTGTTATGCTCATGATATTATATGAATATTGTCCAATTTCTATTTGAAATTTAAAGTGATAGAAAATAGCGACATACGATTGTGCATTTTTTTGTACAATAAAAGAGTATATTATATTATAATACAGTATATATAGTAGATAATACATGTATAGCAATATTTTGCGTAGGTTAGTGAAGTGCATTTCCTATCTAATAGGTATATTGGTATATATGTTTCAACCTAATTTATTTGTTCTTTATAACTCATATAATCAACAAAACATTTTGTGAATGGGATATTTTAGAAAAATAAAGAACGCACAAATTTATAAACTCAAAATAAATCATTCTTCTGATAAATGAATAAATACCTACAACTTTTACTCTAGGAAATGTATCCATTTGAACAGTAATATTTATTCTTCGTTGTGCTCGATTACGTTTTTACTATCGCTATTTACTTATATTCTTGGCTCTATCGAAACTTTGTTGAAAATGTGAAATCTAATCACAGAATATTTTTAGTCAGTCGGGTTGGATTAATTACAAATTAGTATTTAAGCCTACGTAGCTGATAAATAGGTACCATGTTATTTCACGTTAGAATTAACTCTCTGGAATTATAATGACATAGATTACAAGATAACCGTGTTATATACATATATGTGTGTGTGTGTGTGTGTGTGTGTGTGTGTGTGTCTGTATAATTGTATTTATTTGTTTGTTTTATATGTATTTATATATATATTTTTTTTTTTACAGGCTTACCTTCTAGAGATTCGATAAAAGCTGATACATCAATTACCGCGGAAGACAAGGGCGATAGACAGCAAGGAGTTATTCGCGGTTCTTCTTTGCCATACGATAGCGATAGTAGCAGAGCAGAACAGTTAACGCGCTGTGCAGTGAAACGCGAAAACGACGAAGGATCGATCAAGACTAAGTTTGACAAACATGACGTGATCGAACCCAACAAGTCAGATGTAGTCGAGGCGAACACGACGCAGCCAAGTGATATCGAAACAGTCACGATAAAGCAAGACGTACTCGGACGGGACGAATCAAACGGACGTAAGCCAATAATTACAGTTGAACCACATGGAGATAAGTCAACCGTGGCAGAACCGAACAAAATTAACCCGGACGTGACCAAGTCGTCCGAATCAAATGGAGCCACACCAATTGCTATTGAGGCCGAACAACTGAAAGGAGCTAAACCGACCGCGGTCGGTTCGAACACGGTTGAACCGATTGCGGCGGTCGGACCGGACGGATGCCAGTCGAGTGCTACGGTGGAATCGAACGGCAATGTTAAGGCGGCCGCGACGGTTGGACCGGACGCTGGTGATAAGCCGAGTGTGATCGGGTCAAACGATAAAGTAGCGAAGCCGACTGCCGCCAAACCGATCGGCCGTCGTGCGGACACGTGCGCGGTGATCGTCGAATCGGACACGATCTGCAAGTTGAACGCGATCGGACAGAAGGCTCGGGACGATATGCAGACGTTGTTGATCGGGGCGAACGGGATCAAGACGACGTGGACCGCGTTCGGAGCAGTCAGTGAGGACGGGCGCGGCCGGGACGAGACCCAGGTGGCCGGACAATCAGTGCAGCGGCCGGTGAACGCGGCGATTGCGGCCAGGCAGGTGGTCAGCGAAATGGTCGTCGGGGAGAAGGACGGTGGAAAGGTGGACGATGAAGAAGTGGGTGGTCGCGTCCGTGGCGAAACAACGAGCCAGGACGACGGCGCGCAGAAATCGGACGGTGGGAGGACGCGCGACACGGACAACGATGCCGACGCCGAGTACCGTTTGACGATGATCCAGAGCGTGCGGGAAGCCGTAAATCGAATATGTGAACAGGCGGTGGAGAAGACGACGGCCATCGTGAAGAGCGGACGCGGTGGCCTGGTGGCGTCGACCACGCGGTGGATGCGGCCAGATGCGGCAGACGAATCTGAAGTGGCCGACTGCGCGAGCAGCGAGTTCTCGTTACCGCCGCCTCCACCGTTGCCATCGGACTCGGTGAGTTTCCTCCTTCACTCGCGTTCGGAAAAATGCGATCCGTCACATCAAAAGCGTTTTCAGGACGTTTTATTGGGGTAGGGAGGATATGAAAATTTATCAAAAGTGAGTCGTGGGGGCTTAGCCCTCCCCCCACCCCGTTTCTTATGCATCAAATTATAACGTTTATTATATTTTTTACAAAACTATATCAATTTTCTTTAGTTTTTGGGTCAGTGTATCAAGTACTTCTTATTGATCATTTGGGGCAACAGAGATCGTGGGATTAATATATTGTATACATTATATTATATACACCACGATATAGATATCAATCTGTAACCATACTACCATAGACACAGACACTATCATAATTAAAGATATATCTTTAATCGTGGACAATACAAACATGGTCTGTAGTCTGTAAACGAATACTATGGATAACTATAACAAGTCAAATAAATTTTTATTACGATTATATTTAATTGTTTAACTATTATCACTAAATATCAGTTAAACAGGAAACTCCATATTATTACCTAAAAAGAAAAAGGGGCACGTGGGAGAATCCATCTCCTATTTTCTTTCCCTTGTGATAACGCCTATGCGTCACATTATCATATACTATATAGAGCAGCGTTTCTCAAACTGTGGGAGGTGAGTCAATTTTTGGTGGATCACGAACAATTTATTGAATTATACATAGATTCCTAGAAATTTATGTTAAATAATAATATACCTTATATTGTTATAGTAATATAGAATCAAAAATTACGCCGGATTTTAAAATTATAATTCATAATAGTTCGTAATAATAAGTCATATGTTTATAAAAACTACCAACTACTTTTTGAAAAGTGAAACCATGTGAATCGCGAAAGATTTTTCAGAGGAAAATTGGGTAACCAATAATTGAATATAGGTAACCTATAGGTAATTGATGATGCTCAAAGCAAACGTCTTGGCCGGCTATTATGGCCCAATACCAAAAAATAAAAATGGTACTTTTTTCTATAAATTATTGTTGTTGACAAACAAGAGCGCAGCTGTAAGTTCACCATTTGGGTCCTTTAAAATAGTGAATACGAATATTACAATATACAATATAATATATTATATTTTTTTAGTTGACATTCACGGAAACTAAATTTGATAAATCGTTGACGAGAATAACAGTAAACTTTTTTCCTTCGCATATCAATTTGAATCAATATAATGCGAAATTCACTGTATAATTGGCACCCATTACTCATGTCCTGTTATAATAATTGGAAAAATTAAGGGTGCACGGGAGGAGAAACGAATTTATCTGCCCTCATTATCCACAATTGAACATAATTATTTTCAAAAAGGTCCTATTGGGTAAATATTGTTGGGTCACCTATATACACGAGGTTGAGAACCGCTGGTCTAGACGATTTAAAACAACGCTATTTACGAGGATTACGGGACCCCGTACGAAATATGACGTTTTAATTAATTGTTATCGTTTACCATCGAGACGCAGACAATCAGGTAAACACACAGGGTAGATATCAGAATGGTATTAAACTTCAAATGCTCGTAATCTCTTTATTCGTATATAATCGCTTGGAATATTACAATCGTAAATCTCCAAATTATCTATAGTATTCGTTTTAGAGTGATAAAAAGCTTACACATTTGATGAATGACGTAATATCAATTTTTACTGCTATAAACAATATGATATACAATATCGGTATACAATTAGTAAATATTCGTATAGAAAGGCTTTTATTTACCTTTAAATATTATTCAGGTACAATTGAAGTATGTAGAAAAAAGAATTTCATTATAAAAAGTCGAACGTTTGATTATAATATAAATCCTTAGAAAACATAGTTTTTTATACATATTTATTATTTTCAAACAAAATATTGCCATAGAATCTATTCAGGCACAAACCAATATCGCAAACGCGTAACTATATCCGTAAATCATAATAACATGTATTTTTTTTTTTTTACATAAAATAATACCACTATAGTACTATACGAAATAAAATACACACAATATTAGATACATAAAGTGAATCAATAAAGATATTAATTACTTATAAGTAGTTATTATATCCAAAAGATTTTTAAAAACTGTTTCGATCAAAACAAAATTTTATTTATAAAGTTGTGGCACTAAAAATATGGGTCGGTTAATATAGGTATATACTAAACATTCATTTTTATTTACCATCAATATTTACCTCCCTATAATATTTCATTAAAACAAATGTTTCAGAACCGTAATCAATATACCTCTAGTACTAATAATATAACAATCAAAATAAAACAAAATTAAAATATTTAAACCGATACTAATAAACTATGTTGTGTATACACCCGCACAATAATATTCGGACGATTTTATCGAAGCTGAATTTGATGCAGCTAAAACGATTATAATAATTTGTATGACAGTATAAGTAGCTTATCTATTGACAACTATTAGACTCAATATTTCAAAATTATCAAGTATTATTATAAAGTCTATTTTGTTATTTTAATTTCATTTGAATAAATTTGTCCATGAAAGACTGGCCACTGCGAATTTATTTATTCATTCTTGATTCTTTTATGTAGTGTTGTTTAACGGCCTAGACAGTATATCAACAGTAGCCATTGAACGATAAGAAGTTAACTGACAAAATACAGCTTAATCGTAAAAGAATGGGGATAGAAGATACTTGATAGACTTTCCTTAAATTATAAATACAATGTAAAACGGTTTGGCCATAAACATAATATACTTACTATAATTACACTATCCCACTATAGACTAAACAATATTCCTCCATTTATTACAATGTTACATTTAGAGTATTGTGTCATAAAAAGATGTTTTAGGTCTTCTGCTATTAGAGCTCAATAAAATAGCCAAAAATGCTCTTAAAAAATGCATTTTACCATAAAAATGAAAAAATGACCTTAAAATGGCGTATATTTTTTTTTATTCAAACACGAACTGACTGATTATTATTTGAACATGTGTTATTCTTATTTGATCGAATACGGGTGATACTCCACAGTCAATAATAAATTAAGATAAGATAAAAACTGAATGGAAAAATAAAGATCGAAAATTTGTATGGAAAACCGATTAACCTATTTAAATATCAAGAAAATAATTTATCTTTAGATAATATTTTGAATAGGTAGGCTAAATTTTAACGTATATTGAATAAATATGCATTAAAAACCAATAAAATGACCCAATAATGCTAAAAATTCCCTAAAAATGAAAAAATGTCGAAATATGCATAAAAATGCAAAATAAAATTTGCTGCTTTGAAACCCTTGTTACATGAAACGAATCATGTACTTAAAAAGCATTGTGTAAGATCAACCAAAAAAATATGCACTTTGCATTGAAATCCGGCCACTAGACTAATAACTAATAAGTAATAATACATACGTTTTATTTTAAACAAGCAACTTTTTAATTTTTTTTTTAGTTAATCAACTAATACCCAAAGGCTAGGAAGTAATTAAATAATTTTCAAGCTTAAAACATGGTATAACTTTTACTTCTCAAAGTCACAATATCTTCTTTTATTTTTATTTTAACTTTTAAAGACATTTTGATCATGTCAAATAAGTACTTAAATTTTCATCTTAAGACTTAGAAATTTTATGTAACCTTAAGTTTAAGTTATAGTTATGTAAGAAAATTCATTCAACTTATATTTCATATACAATTTCGATCAAAATTATTTTATCATCACTTTGAAATGTCAAAAAAATATGAAATAATGCTACACGCATGACGAAAGACAAGCACAGCTGAGTCACAGAGTTTTAACGATTTTCAGTTTACCATTCTAAAAAATATATAATCATTTTTCCATTGATCAGTACACAATCATTCCTGTCTATTTTCCTTGGCTATAGTATTATTGCAAAATCGTAATATGTTCTGGAAAAATAACCACCCTTATTTTATTTTATTAGTGTAGGTTTGTAGAAGCGTTCGTAGAAATCTCTTCTGTTGTCCAGTAACTCAATAGTGTGCTTTTTTTAACAACTTATGAATAATACATTTTAGATTAATGTTATACTTCCTATGCCTTGAAACATCAAATTAATAATATATTTATTTGTCTATGTGGTATAAGATACACAAAAGAAATTTAGTATAAATTAATATTTACCTTAATTATATTTATAAAATAGGATTTCTTTTTTATTTAATATACAAAGCGAATCCTGCTATTCTCGGCAAAAATTTGGATAAATGAAATTGAAATAAAGTCTTAGAAGGCATCAGAAGAATAAAAAAATGTAAAGTTTTTGTTTGAATTGGCAATATTATTCTAATCGATGACAGACTATATTTTTATTTGATATTTAAAAGACAACTCGAGTACAAAAAAAATAAAGTTCATAATACATAATATAAAATATTAATATATTAATTAATTGATGCATTAATAATATAAACATTTATATGTAAATTTCAACATTTGTGTATACTGAAGTTCACTGCAAATGAAGTATAAATCATAACAAGTTAATACATTTATATTTCTCTTAATGAAATAAAAGTATAAGTTTAAGCACATCTGTATATTGAATAATATAATATAATATGGTTATCTTTTTTCGAAACTTCAAAATATAAAACATATAACAAATGTGCAACTTGTCGTTGGACAGGGCTATGTAAAAAAATTATACATAAATGAACTAAATTAAGAAATTAATCTCAACTTTGTTTTATTTTACTTTAATTCTTACACCATACTATATGATTGGTCCCAATATAGCAATATGGTGGTTATTAAAATAATTACAATAAACTTAACATTTCGAATACGTTAATGTTCTTATACGTATATCTACGCTTATTGTAAAATGTATAGTGGTTCTAATGACAACAACGGTTTATAAATTATTCTTTTTGTGCGATACCTATGTAATAATTCATGATATTCAGTTGTTTTTGAGTTTGACTGTGTCTGATTGTCTCTTCTATAACGTAACCACTAACCACTAAGATAGTTTAACCTTTGGTGTTGAACCGTTAACGTTCTAAAATTGTTAATGCTTTATTATCAAAAGTTTGTACTTAAGAACACTGAATCACTAAAAGATGATTGAACTACAAGAACAAAGTAAATTTTACCTTTATCTCGGTATAACTTTTAATACGTTTATCTGTTTATAAAGTTACTACCATGCGTAAGCCCGTTATACCTTATGCATATACTATTTCCCGCTTCTAAGGTTTCCAATATTGTGAGATAATAATAATTATGACACTTCGATTTACTTACATTTCAAATACGTTTTCATTCGGCGAAAACAGCCAAACGCAATTAAATTGTTATATTCATAAATCATATTCCTGGAAATTTAAGGTTTATACAATAGCTATAATATAAGCAATAAAAAAATCGGTGGTGTTATATTTTCGGTCATGATTACTTAAAAATCTATACTAGAAAAGTTTCAGACACTTTTTAAATATAAAGTTTATTTATTTAAAATAAGGAAGTTTTTTGTGTGCGCGTTTCGATTTCTAAGATATTATTCGATGATTATATAATTACATTGTCCAAATTTAAAAGGAAACTGAGTAATAAATGTAATTAATTAATACCATATCAACCAACAGAAATTAATCTGCGTAGAATAATTTTTACTAACACAACATATAGCAAAGCAAAGATATTATTTAATATTCATATAAAAAAAAAATCACTGTTCATGAAAATAATCATTTATATCTTATACCATATTTTAAGCTTTAACCGTTAAACATTATATATTTATATCAAAGTTTTTTTTCATTATTTTACTTGTATTATAAAAATTATTGATAAATTGCAAAATACTTACTAAGAAGTACTATTGAAGTTAAATTATCCAACCAATGACGCACGAAAAAAAATATTCAAAAACATCACTTTAAAAATGTAAAATATAATTTTAACTCTCATTGAAAATCATATTTTTTGAATAATGTACTCTTTATGTTTTCAAATCAATGAATTGTAATTAAATAATTCAGTCATATTACCAAAAATACATAATTGAAGATGTTACAGACTTCAACAGGCCAAGATACATCATGGCCACCACCTCCTCCTCTCTCAGAAGCCGAAGAGGAGAGAACTATTGCACCTGGATTTTCATTCGACTTACCCGATCCACCGACAGAAATGGATCGAATAGACTCAGAGACAGATAAACTAGATATATCTGACGAGGAAATGAGAGCTACTGGCTTACCATCCGATGAAGACGATAAAACAGACACTGGTAGGTAATAAATGCATGCAGAGCAAACATTTAAAGGGTATATATTTATGGTCTTGGAAAAGAAAGTTGAAACTTATGATAATTAAATATTTGTCTTGTATTACAGTAGAACATTGTAGAACAATAGTTCATATAAGTTAGATGTTTTTTCGATTCTAAATAATTTTATAAATAACATTTTAGTAACTTCTAGTTTTTTTTATTTTATCTTATTAAATTGATTTCAGCCTATGATAATATGACCTATAAACTATATATGAACCAGCAAATATTGTATTTTACTCAAAATAATATATGACTTTTACTTTAAAAATACGATACTTGTTAATTTACCAAAATGAACCATACTTATTGTTGAAGTTTAAATAGTTGATTTTTTTTTTTAATTATATTCCAAAAAAGAAAAAAGTAATAAATTATAATAATTAATTATTTAGAATATTGAAAAAATATTAAATATGTCATAAAAGCAGATATTCTAAAGCTTAAAATTCTAGTGTACCTACTTTAAAGTGATTTAATAAGATTATAAGTAATAATTATTGTTTTATTAGGTTTTCTATTAAAAGTTACAAAAGTTTATTAATCACTAGGGGTTAGGGACTTCAATAATCTTTCAAAACATAGCTGTGCTCTAAGGAAATTAGTTTCATAAAAATATGAGTTTAACGTAATAATTTTAATTTTATATAGTTTGCATATTTAATTCTTTTTTCCTTATTTATACATAATTTATTGTATTTGTATTTTGAATATATATTTCATATGTTTTACACATATTATACAATAATTATTATGAATTTTTTTAAAAAAAAGATTAAAACTATTAAATATTTTTAAAAATGTGAACAATGTATAAGATTGTAAAAATTATTTAATCATAAACACAATAAGCGTTCATAATTTAAATTCTTGTTTTATCTCAAAAAAGAAAAATGAGAATAATAAATAGTTATAATTAATAATTAATAATAAATTAATTTATAATTTTTGGTTTTTAATAAAAAAATAAAATATTTTAAAGATTTTAGGAGTATAATGTCCCTAGCCCTATTAAGCATAATACAATCTTAGATAATGTTATAATTTAAGTACATTTTATTTCAATTCAAAATATAATAAGTCTATGTTCAACGTTCATAAAATAGTTTATTAAATGATTACTTCAATTTTTTCCCATGTGTATTTATCTTTGTTTAAAGTTAGTTTCATTGTACCTACTGTTTCGGAAGTTTAATAAGAACTTTTAATTTTTATGAAGTCAGAATATCCGTCGATGTATGATATTTTCACCCAAAACGAATTCCATAGTTTTTCACCAAAATGCTTTATATAGCTAATTTATTTTTACTTAATGTGAAAAATGTACTTACAAGTATAATTCAAATATTGTTAGGGATGAAAAAAAAACCATTGTTAAAAAAATGTTGACAATGTGAGTTATTATAGTTTTAGAACAATTCGTTTAAAGAGTACGTTCAAAGTTAAAATGTTAAAGGTACTTATATCATTCCGCTTTTGAAGTTTATTTTCTTATGCCTATACATATTTTACTCATATCATCACTAAAATGTTAGGTACCTACCTATATTTATATACAAATAATCCGTACATATCATTTTTACATGAAAGACAAAATTTTGAAACGAACTAAGCCGAGAACAATAAAAATGTTTGCAATATTTTACGCTAGGATTAAATGTAAAACTGTCACTTAAAATATACCTTTCTTTTTATCAAGAGAAAAAAGACTATTCAAAATTAATTGTTTAAAGATATCTATTACATATAGATTAATAATAAATCATTTGTTTTGTTGATTTATTTCAGAACAACGCGTACGGCTATAGGAAATGTAAAATAACAAAAATAAATGAACAATTATTTATTGTGAAAATAAAAAAATGAACACAGTATAATATTTTATTTTTATATCAATCAATAATATGAAAAAACTTCAATGTTTTTAGTAAACACTATCATATGGTATTTAGTATTGGTACATGAAATAATAAAAATAATTTGTCTAGAAATTCGGGAAATATTGTATTGAGATCAATCGGCATTTTTTTAAACACCTTGACTTATAGTGGAACTTGGAATATTGGTAATACTATCAACTGCAGGATAGTCATCTCAGGATCATATTAATCATTAGTTAGTGCGGTATGAAGATATAAATAACATGATGTACAACATACATCATAGTAAGTATATTTTTATGAACGCGTTTATATGTTTGTATATTTGATCTCGGTTAGTGGTTTCCACTTAACAATAATTAATAATTGTAAGGACCACAAGAACTTTAATTAAAAATCACATAGATCGTTTAAAAAAAAAAAAAAAAATTAGAAACGGTGGTACTTTTTCGAATTTATTAATTTACAAATTGTAGTCAGTGTGCGTATATATTATGATATTATTAATGATCAATATGCGACAGTGTATCGCGAACTCTGTACAATTGTATAGGATAAATAATTGCGATAAAATTGAATTATTTATTCAGACATGTAATGTAATGACTGATGAGATACAGCAGATATAATACCAATGCGTTTTGCAGTCGCACAGCCATAGATTGGGTAATTTGAAATTTTCCGTGACTATACCTACGTGGCTTTCGCGTGAACATAGACGCGTAATCAATCGCGCTCCCGTCACATAAAATATGAAACTATAGGCAGTTAGAATATTTCGATGTACGTTTTTGTGTTGAGGACATTTTTACGATATTAAACTGGCGGTAGATATTCGCGTTTATAGAAACGGTGACGTTCGATCGATACGGCCGATGTATATAATATGGAGTATAAAGTATATAGAAACTATATACCTATGCTCGAAACGTGTTAAGATCCATTATCTAATATACATTTGAAAGAGAGAAAAAACACCGTCCCGCTTTATACGGTTGATTTATGCGGTTCGAACAAAACAAATAAATAAAAAAGATGAATACCCTACCAGCAGCTATAATATTATAGAAAAACGATTCGGAAAATGTTATTCGAATACTACGCCGCCCGCACGCATGATACTATGATACACATGATAATGACGTCTTTGCGCCAATATGCACAGCCACGTCGTGCGTACGAGTACGTTGTCGTAGCGGGCGTGGCTGTTCATAGTTTTTATACGAAATCAGTATCGTGTTCAAATATGAATAGCTGATGTTCTGATAAAAAATCTATTGACCACTACGTTGAACCATTCGTCTTAAACCGTCCATACCACACGTCAGAAAATTTGGACTTAGCTCAACCCCAAGTACGCGTGGTAGCGTTCGGTTACTGGATGATATCAATTTCCACTCGACCCATAAAAATACGATATTAGACGCATGACGTACCCTAATAACTGTTTTACCGGCTTTAGATAATTTTCATAGGAAGCCGTTGCGAATTTTTCCGATAATCTTTTACAATAATATCATGGTTATAATGGATTCATATTTTAATATGTCATCGGATGGGCATTTTTCTTTTTCCTTTTCGAGTTGAAATGAGATACGTGTCGTCTTTTTTGACCTATTATGATTGATCGTACACATATTATAACATTTCTTTAAGCGTCAACGAGAAGCAAGGAAAACATGGCGGAAAAATAAAAACACAAATTATTGTATAGCTGATCCTTAGTCAATGATAGAATAAATCGCACGGCTATAAAACTATAAAAAGTATTAATTCCAATAAGCACAAATAAAGTAAAAAAAAAACTCCAACAGAACTAAAAGTATAATATCAAGAATTCTATCCCCGCCCCGTGAAAACGAATCGCTTTTACCAATAGCTTTAAGGCAAAGTTTAATTAATATAACAGCATTTCATACTACAATTCCACACCAAATTAGCAGTCTATAGAACGTACACGTGCGTGTGCTAATTTACATAAATCCTTTGACACTTTGACTCATCGTATATAATGTAAGATAATACAAAAATATGATCATCGTCAATTTGCACATGCACATTGTCGCACACATATTTTACCGAAGGTGAAAAAAATATTTTCAAAACATTTCTCCAGTGTTTACATTCCATTAAATTTTCATCTTGACACATTGTTTATACGTTTTTTAACCGTTCACACATTGCGTGCATTCTACCAATAATTTCTGTTTTTTTTTTTTTTTATTATTATTCTTTGTCTTACATTACGAGTGTTAAATTGATACTTTTTAAAAACTATTGACCCTGCTCGCGCCCAGAGTCAATTGATCGTTTGTTCGTCGCATTACAATTGTATCATCGCCGGGTGAATATAATACGTATGTAGTTTTAACTCAAGAGCATAGAACTCGCGTGAAGTTGACGCATGCACATACACACACACACACACACACACACACCCACACACACACACACATCAGGCATGCACAATATACAAATACGTACACATATACGATCAAATCGCATACATCGTTGAACGTAGTCGATTGTTTCCAACGTGACTGCTCCTTGCCGGCGCACACAACTCCGCTAGACGCTGAACGCTCAACTTCAAGAGAGTGGCGCACTGACTCTAGAAAATCTGCAAGTATCAATATTTATCCTCCGGGAAACACGCATATAAGGTACAATTTTTTTTTTTTTCATTCTGAATAATATATTATATGTATTAGTGACTTCACGGTGGAGGTACATTATAATATATATTATGAAACATTATTATTATTATTATTATTATTATTATTATTATTATTATTATTATTATGACTATAATAATATGGTGAATGCGGTAGAAAAAGGTGATGGTTGGTATAAGGACCGGACAGTTGGGCCGAGGTTTGAAAAATTATACGAGTTGCCATACCCAACGGCCCTCCTGCGGTGGTGTTTTAAATTTTTCTGTTTTATTTATATATCTTTTTTACTCTTTTTAAGTGAAATTGAAATAAATATAATATCGAAACTTACATTCTCGTGTTGACCCTTCGAGTGAAAAAGTAAAACAACCACCGCCACCGGTGGGCCATCAACGAGACTCTTAGATAAATATTTTATTAGCTTTGTTACGTTTTAAAAGATGAATATTAACAGTAAACATTTAGCCACACAGTAATCCGTGTTGTTCGTCTTTTCAGTGTCTCTGCATTGGAATATTATAAAGAAACGTGAGAGAAATACTTAACTGTTAGAATGTTAGAATTATTAACTTCGTATGTTTTATATAACTTCCCGACCACCTAATGTCCAATAGTTGTTAAGTTCTTTTGAGTTATAACTTCGAAATAGGGTTATAATATTTTAAGGCAAATACATGAATTTTTCTTTGCAACTATTTTTATAAAAGATATTCAAATACATCAAATACACGCCCTTGGTCGCATGCATATAATTATAGGTTATTCTTCAAATTCTTGTGGATAGTGACATACTTTTTACACAACATATTGTAAACTGACTAATCCAATCTGATTGAATGATATTATTATTACTGATTTCAATCATGTAATTTGTTAGAATATTAATTATAAATTTGGCTCTCATTATAATAACGGATGAATTCTTATTAATTTGTATTTTAATATAATATGTTAATTTATTTATACTTTTCGTCATGATACTCATTGCACATGATACCTATGGATTCAAACATATATTGGGTTTAAATGTCAAAAGTATTTTTAAGAAGTCATATTTTTAAGGAAAATGCCACCATCAAAAATAATTTATATTACATCGATATTTGATACGATCATGTCCTGTAAACATATAATACATTAATTTAATATTTTACATGTTAAACGAGTATATAACTCATAAAATAAAATCTTTTATTACATTGTAGTTTTAAAAATTGAAGCAATGTAATAATGTATTCGAAATAGTAGATATTTTAAATGATAAAAGCTGACGGTGATCTGTTTTGATGGAAATGAATACTGTTAATTTAAACTGAATAATACGCAATAATGTCAAAACATCTTGTTTTGTGTATACATTTATCATAATAAGACAGTTTAATTAATATGGGTTGTAGACTTCTAGTTGTGATAATTATTGTTTTATAATATAAAAATAATATATTTTATTACACAATCATTACACAATTAAAAAAAAAAATAATAACAATATTAAACTATCACATTTTTGTTGTTTTAACAATTTTTAAATTTAATATTGATAATGCACATACGAATCATCCATTTTTTTTAAGGCTAGAATAAATGAAGTGTATAATATTTAGTTGTTCCATAGAGTCATTTCGATTGCAGAAGACATTGGTGCACGTAAACTTGTGAAGCTTTGTAAGTACTGAAAAATGTGTGAAAGCGATATCCATAAAGCTATAAATACTTGTATCAAACGACTATCAGCGATTTGTATAGTCCGGTCCAATTACGATCTTGGTAATGTGATGTTTTGGCAGGTAGGTTTAAAATCGTCGTCATTAATCGAATCGCCGGTAACGCCAATTTTGGGAATTCGTGGACAGTATTAGACTAATTTGTAGGAGCAACCACTAAATCGAGTTAGTAAAATTACCCCGATAAATCAAACTCAAACTATCCGAAAATCCCTGAAATCGGTATTTGCACCACCACTCCAACTTATCACAATGGCTATAAACTCAGAAATTCGATCTATATGAAGATCTATCAATTTTACCATACCATCAAGTTCAAGTGAAATATGAGTGCAGAGTAGTGTTAAGTCCCTTTTCACCGTGGTTCACGGTGAAAAGGGACTTTATTATTATTATTTGATTGTCCAACAATCAAATAATAATAATAATAATGATATTTATATAAGGTATTTTAAGTTGTTTTAATGTTAAGGTGTTTAATGTTTTGCTATTTATATGTAACAAGTTAATTTTTGTTAGTGATTAAAACTCTGAGCAAGACGTAATGTAATTACTTCTCAATGAATCGCCATAAAACCTAACATGAAAAACATGTATTCGTGGCATTTAATTAATTTGTATCAATATGTTACATTTTATTATTTAGTAAATATCACTATACATTTCAATATTGAAGTTATAATAATATACATGAAAGGAATGTGTATAAACAATCTTGACAGTAAATTTAATCAAAACAAAATACCAAATTGATACAAGATATGAAATTTTAATAGGTATAATTAATTTGCATACAACCGAATGAAAGTTATTAATTATATCGAATAGCATAGCAAGCAAATAAGCTATATTTATATTATGTATGTGTACCGACGCACAAATTATTTCAATGATCAATGTACCGTTTCATTCTCGAAAATCGCTTTCCGCAGTATACATATAAACATATTCATGACAAAGTAAAATAATTACTAATAATGCAGTATTATTTGATATTAATTAACCATAAATCAAAACGCTCAAATACAGTATATTTATTTTTAATTTGTTTCTGTATTATAAGCTTTATACTAAGGATTTAAGTTTTACTGCATACTCTTATAGTATACATACATTTTGGTAATTTAACCTGAATTTAATGATTTTTAATGTTTTTCAAAAATAAAAATAATTTATTACAAAAACAAACGATATTTGTAATTTGAAAATTAGTCATCTTGTTTATTTCATGAATTATATGCCTATAATAGGTACACTTCAAAGATTTAACAACTAAATATTATAAAATATAATAATATGCTCCCTCTCTCAAAATTGATAATTTATCGATCACATTATAGCCACGTAGGATAACAGTGATCACCAAGGCTTCATTTCATATAATAATTTTTTTTTCGTCCTCCGGCCTCATTTGTAGCACTTTTGTATCGACATTTGTTCTGAACGATAAAATTGATTCGTTTTTGTTGTAATGTAAATTCATCTAATGTAATGCGTGTAGAAAATAATAAGTTTTATACCATTCGCAGGGCCGGATTTCCAAATAGGCTGTCTAGAGCTGGACTATAGTCTATGGGTGGCAGTATTTTAAGCCTTTAAGGTATACCACTGCGGTAATGATTTCTATAATATGTACGTGGTATGTGGTCTTTAAATTTAATTTTAGATGATGAAATTTAGTATATCTTACATATAAATCAGAAGGATCAATACTTATATATGATTCATCAGCTGTTAATTCAAGAGCGATTCGTTTTTTATTTATATAGAGGTATAATGAGTTAATAGATCTAACCCTTACTATATAATGTGCCTTTTAAAAAACTTAATTTAACCTTTTATCGAAAATTTTGTAAAATAATTTTTGTTTGAGGGCGAAATAATATTTCAAACATGTCTATTTATTGTACATACTTTTTACATTTATTATAGTACAATAAATATAAATACAATTAACCCCCATTGTTTCGAATGCTACAAAGAATACAATATTATATTTTCGAGATTCCGGGAATCGCAAACGAGACCAGCAATTGTATTTTAAAAGAATTTTCGTTTTTAATCAGAAAATGCATGTCTAACGAAGTTAATGGTTTTGCTTTTAGTAGTTTAAACAAAGCAAGCTCATAATATCTATCTGTTTAAGATATTATAAAATATACCTATTTTCAAACAAAAACAAAATTTTCCACTTTAGATGTTAGTAGTTTATACATAATTATGTAAGTACGATACCATATTTTTCATACCACTTAAACTTGTCCCTGTTTTAGAATAATTAAATTTTTATCGAAAAATTACCAATTGTTACATCATTGTTGAATAGTATCATTTCAATATACCACGAACAATAAGTATTAATTATATGTTATGAGCAATTTGACATTCAATTGTAATTAAAGATTGTTAGCTACAATTTGTGCTAATCAAAATATGGATTGATTTTAGCAAATTAAAAAAAATAAATAAAATAGGAGATATTAGATTATACATATTATTATTTTATATTCTATGAATGTATCAATGAAGTTTAATAAAAACAGTCTTTTAAACAAACATCAAAATAACCTTAAAGGAGTTATTATAATATCTTGCTTACCAGTCAAGTCGATAACTATAAGAGACTTAAATTAATGGTGTCTTGCGACCCATTTCCCAGGCAATTTCAATAAAACTTAAATTCTACCAAAACCGAAAATGTTAGGTAGGCACGTTACGGTCGTTACGAACAGTATTATAGGTAGTAAGTACTTTTTTTTAACTTTAAGTCATAAAAAATACAATCGGAAATTATTTCTAGTATTCAATAATGGTTGTAAATATTTAACGGTAACTGTTACGGAAAAAATTCAAGCTTAACAAAATTTGCTTTTGGATTATTTTTTTTAACCCGTAACCCACGAACACGATCTTAGTTATGTTGAATACTTAAATATTTTAAAAGCGTGTACTGAAGTGCATATTGAGTCTAGACTAAAGTAATTACTAAAAAGAATTATCTTGTTTTTATTATTTTTCTTTTAACCATTTTCCCTTTTTGTTTGGTACAGTATCTTTCGTAATACTATAGCAACCTCTACAAATAAATTCTTACCGAAATAATGCATTACATTCTATATCACAAACGACGAGTACTTTCCTCTAAAAACCCAGGGTTCAACCAACATTGAAATCGTAAAAGTATTTTAAATGCTATTGTGGCTCAGCTGTCTGTAACATAGTTTCCATAAAACTAAATCGAGTTGTGGGGGGAAAATAAACATTGAAAAAAATGCGAAAAATAAAAAGAATCATAATAATCGTTATTTACTATACTATACGGCATATATCACGATGCAGAATGCAGATAAGTCTACACGGAATTTCGTGAATAATGATTACACGAGTTTTGTGATTTTTCGTTTTAATACGGTGGTGACAAATTAAATTAAAACCGGGTAAAAAATAGTTGTCATATTTTTCACTACACGAATAGAGGCAAAGGAGTGGTAAAAAGGGTCGCTTTGGAAACATAAACGTTAATCATTCCAGAGAAACAAACGACGGAGCACGTTGTCGCCTTTATTTTACGTTATTGTCGCCCGCGCCGCGTCGGCCTTTGCTGGAGTTTCCGAACTTATGAAAACATTCATAAATATTTTACGAAACACACGTCATACACGTAACCCGCACAATGCTGTTACACAAAGTCTTCCGGAAGAATGGGAAAATTATAATATTATATATTAATTAAATACTCTCAAAAAAGTAAAAAAAAAAAATAATAATAATCTTATTGACATAATTTTTTCAGTGTCAAAATTATATTCCATTTATAACCCAAAGTTTAAATCATAATTTCTTACCATAATTAATGTCCCCAAGATATGGTGTCTATTTGTTCGTATACATTCCTGAAGGTGGAAATGCACCACATCCGACTAGTTGCCAACAAAACTGTGGGGTTGTCAGTTATCTTGTCTATAATTGTTTCGCTTGAATGTAGTAGCTGCAACTAGTGGTTTAATGGCTACGGTTGGCCAATTTTGATTTTAGAGGTGCGTTAGAACGATCCATACGTGCAGATTCGATTTTAGAAATGTATAGGTATATATACCTATATACGCATAAAAATGAACACCACCTCATACAAACACCGATTTTAAGACAATATTATGATATTAAATTAACCTTTTGGGCTTTGCACTGTTTATGGCACATTATAATGGAAGATTCTGCTTTCGATAAATAAAATGATGTAAATTTTTAGTTCGGCGGGAGTTATTTCAAACTTTCCCATTTTCCTGGAAGACCCTGTATTATTGTATTATTGCCCAACATCGGCGATGGTAGTGTTATTTACAAGATTTGCTGCAGCGGGTTGCACATCTTACCACATTATAGCGTGTATTCTCGCAATATATATTAATTATTTCGGCTTGCTTGTCCAAAAGGCTTTTGGACGGGTTGAATAAGGGCAGGTGAAGCATCGGCCGACCGGCGTCGTTTGTACACTACAATACATTTTTTACGCCCGTCTCGTCGTCTCACAATGTCCACCTATCACATAAAGGTCAAAGTAAATTTCTTTCACTGAAACTATATATATATGGAATTTTCTCAGTAGGATTTTCTTCGAATTTCATGTTGAAGTCTCGACCTCAACACCATACATTATAAAAAATTTTAAACATATTATTCAGTGTATACATTTTTATATTAATAAATGCTAACTTGTTACATGTCCCTAATAAATTAAAGATAGTAAAAAATAATGAATATACTAAATGTTGCTTATTCATAAAATAAATTGTTTTTTTATATAAATTAGACATTTATATTTTTCTTAATAAATAATCTTACAACTAAAAAAACTTATAATGCTTTTACTGTTCCTATCAGAGTACCATTAGATTTTATTAAAACTTATTCATTGGCTTACTATTTTAAATATTTTAATATTACTATTATGAATGTATCATAATAGTAAACATGAATATCGTAAACTGCTAGATTGTATTATTTATATCTTAATATGGTATTAAAAATTTAAATACCAGCAAAACGTGCGCTAAATTTTTGGAGGCCCCTCTAATTGTGGAGCCCTTTATTTCAGTTTCCGATAACATTAAATATCCTTATCCACCACTATTTATACCCACTATTATGAACCTGCTTCGATCCTCAGTCTAATGATTATAAACTGCACATATGCAACTCACCGATATATTATCATTAATATAACGAATGAAATACGTTACAATGTAAGACAAAAATTCTTAAAACCTTTAACGTCTGCTGGTTAGCTTGACCGTAATATCTAAAACGTTGGAATATTATGTCTTGAACGCGTCCATTATTCACTGGGTTCTCTACCTACCACTATTTTTCTTTCCCCCCTCCCTCCATTTAGTTTTCTTCCTATTCTCCAGCTTACTCGGTTTTTATCGTTGCGATAATAATAATAATTATTATTATTATTATTGTTATTATTATAATCACAGTTATCGTTTATTATCTTGTTTTTTATCTTTATGGTGGTCATTGTTGCGGAGCTTCGTATAAATGTGTGTAAAACGGGTTCGAAAATTATACGATTCGTATGGTATCTGCACTCCTTGACTTGCTGGGAAAAGATCGGAACGGGTCATCATATTATGTGATCGTACACATCCTGCAGGTAGCTTGCGCCATTGGGGCTTGCAAATATTTTTTCCAAGAACGTCTGCAAACTATACTTTGCCGAACGAGCGAACAATAATGGTGGCGCACGTGCGTACCGCTCATAAGTCATAGCTAAGCTTGTCAAGTCACAAAGTTCAATCGAATTCCTAAACCATATTTTCAGTACATTTTTATTAAATAGTAATGTTAATCGTACAATAAATTGTACGTTTTCATCAAATACCATACGGATTCCGCAGAAAAATAATCTGAATTGTTCATGACATACTTAACATTAAATGTATAGTCTCCTTGTAATAATAATAATAATCTCCATACCAGTTACCTATACAACATAGCAACTGCTCAATAATTTGTTGTAAAATTCTTACATTATAATATATAATAATAATAGTAGCCAAAAAATGTAAATGTACATTCACAACAATACATTTTAGACTGTAGTATTAATTAAAATCATTTGATTATTAAATGATATTAAAATGTCGTGTAACAGATATTGCAGAATTTTGTAATTACAACAAGTCGTAAAATATGCTGTAATAAAAAAATGCTTATCACGCGTTTAATTTAACATTAAAATAGAAAATGACAATTTCAAAACTTTTCTGAGATGAAATAAATTGACAACATAACTGAAATAAACATAAAACACTAAAACATATGTTTGTAAAACATATTTCGAATAAATAATAAAAATAAAAATTTCTAATGGATTTCCAATGAAAATTTATTGAGTATCAAACTCAATTTAATAACTTATGTATAGAACTTAAGTTTAATCGCGCAGATTTATATCCAGTAGCGTATTTAAGGGTAGCGAATCGGAGCAAGTGTCTGGTATAAAATTTCATGGGTATCAAATTTTATGAGAACGCTTTATTTAACTCGCATTTAAATTATTATTTTTAATGGTATAACCAGTGGCCGAAGTGGGAAGCGGATATAGGGGGTGGCATCCCTTCACTTTTTGTAATTTAAATATTTCATGCATTCACTTTTGTCCAAAAATAATTCATCCCTTATAGTTAATTTTAAAGTTTATCGATTGGAATAGGTATAAACTAAAAGTTCAAAATTCAGACTTAAACCGATTGATCTCAGTAAATTCTAAAATATTATACAAAATTGTACAGTAAAATATACGGTTCGACCCCCTTGCAACATGTATGTATATAATATGAATTATAATGAGAAATATAATCATGTAGGCTTCCATGCACTTATTTTGAGCTACTTCAACCACTGCATGGTATATAACAGTTACAGAATAAAAGTAAAATAATATAAATGATAATGATTAAATATTTTATTATAATTCCATACAATAAAGGTAAATAAATTATATATGAAGTATATTTATTTTGTCATGTTTTAAATAATTTATCTGTAAGTTCATCTAGTGAATTGAAAAGAGAAACTTACATAAGCTTTTCAATGAATAATAGCCATCCAAACTATTATACATATTCGTATATAACGAAATACATAAATTATAATAAGTAGTTGAAAATTTTGCGTAACAAAAATATGTTTTTTCCATTAATATGATCAATTCACATAAATATACAACTATTTAAAATTATTATTTTATATTGATTTATATATGTAGTATTAATTTTATAAATAATTGTTAAAAATATATTTATATAATATTTAGAAATAGTTAATGGTAAAACAAAGAATGTGGATTAAATTATCTAAACTCTAAATTAACAGATTCAAACAAAATGTTTATATTTTTAGTTATTAATAGACAACAAATTTTTATAAATTAGATTTAAGCCACACCTTTAAAATCTCACAAGTAATGTCTAATATTGTTAGGATTCTAGTTGATTTTTTTAATATATATATATTTTACATTACTCAGACCTAAATAATATAATGTAAATTGTTTAAATACTAAATTTAATAAATTGTAGGGATGGTTTATGCTATTAGATATTGAAAAAGTTTTGGGTTATGAGAAAATGAGGATTTACTATTTGTAAAAAAAATATGAATAAAAGCATTCTATTTACGATTTTATACACCACTTTATTTGTGAATGCTGTTTATGAAAGTAAAAACTGTTTTTTAATACCGTAATATTTTATTATTTCCATTAGGATGTAAGTAAAATATATGGTTCGATTGGTATGTAAAAAGTCGCCGTGGTCAAATCTTAGTGGTTCATTGAAAAGGATTTTTATTGTACTCATAATATTCATAATAACTTAATGTAATAAATATAAAATGGACATTAGAATACAAAAAAGAATAAGAAAATGTTTTTGAATCATAATCCTAATTTTGGATTGATTAAAACTAAATTTTTAGTTACTCTATATTATATTGTGTTATATAATATATTTTAAACTTCTAAACAAAATGATGTTTCTAGTATATATAAAATTATCATGTCAATAAAAAACATTTCGACTAGTAAAAATTTGATTTACTTTTTAATGTTTAACACTTCAATGTAAAAAAAAAAAAATACTAAAAATATGTATTTTTCAGAATTGATGTAGGTATAATATGTACCTTATGATTTTTCGATAAAATTAATTTTAACTTGTTTTAAAATTCCGCTGGGCGTGTTTAATTTTATAATTATTAATGTATAGTAAACATTAGTAAAACAAATTATCACAGATAAAAATTATATCTACCAAACAGTATAGTAACAAGTAATATTAATTTATATTATTAAAATATATTAGTATATTACTTTAATATTATATTAACTGTGAGGACATTTTTAATGCAATATGTTTTCAATAGCGCTATCCAGTAATATCATTTGTAAGCTTTAATATCATCATGTAATAACTATGTACAGAGTACTAATAAATTACAATATTATTAATGTTTTAATGAAAATCAGTTATAATTTTTTTTTTTTTTTTTTACATTAATTTTTCAATATAGTATTGTAACTAATGAGTAACTATGCAGATTAAAATTAATTGGTGACCACGAAAGTATTTTTTTATTTTAAAAGAAACTCAGTGACCCTATTATAATATTAAAGATAAGTTATGATATATTTAATTTATTATCATTTATAATAGTTATATAACATAGATAAACATATTTTTTATGGGTACTCAAATTCAAAATAACATAACAAAGTATAACTGCC
Organism: Chaitophorus viminalis; assembly: GCA_025469195.1. Taxonomy (NCBI): domain Eukaryota; kingdom Metazoa; phylum Arthropoda; class Insecta; order Hemiptera; family Aphididae; genus Chaitophorus; species Chaitophorus viminalis. The sequence continues at coordinate 29,934 of JAIPRK010001781.1, forward strand.
AAATAACTTTATTCAGATCATTATAAGTTTTTTATAACAATGTAAGATATATCTAATAAGTTTATACGTTATATACGTTTATAAGTTTATTCTAATAGTTTCTAATATTATTATTTGTTAATCATTATTGATTAACTTGAATATGTATTTCCGTTATTATAGTTCTTAATAATTTATTATATTTTTCCTTTATTTTTTATTTTTAATTATTTTCATTGTTCTTGGTCTTTAACGACAAGCAGCACAAAATCTTATCAGTGAACTTTCAAGTTATTTTTCTATAATAATCGATAGAAAACATAGTGCATGCAAGCTTATTTATTTATGAAACCCAAAAAAATGGATAAATTATCATACATTCAGTAAAATTATGTGTACATTACACTACATAATATATAAAACCTACTTTACTGCAATCACAAAACTTAGAGCTTTAAGCATTTATTTTATAATACATGTTGTAAATTTATAAATACATTTTATTTTATAATATATTATACAGCCATACAGATACGTCATCATTATCTTATTGATAAAAAGTTTGGTCCCGGCTACATGGCCGTGGATCCAACCACTGCAACACTTCACTGCAATCGTTTGCATTTAACTTGATAAAATTACGTTTTCAACCACACAGAGACAAAATAACCATAATAATTTCCTGTCATTGAAAACGTGTTTTTATCGAATTAATTGCAAACGAGGTTTAGTGGCTACATCCACGCAGTCATGACCAATTTTAACAACATACGATGACACTTAAAATATGTTCTATTGTGTATATTATGTTATAATATGAATAATCATTACATCAAATAATGATCGCAAATGTTCTTGCTATTCACTTGGTCATTAATTCGGGTATTTAGTAGTCACTTGATCGCTTCATGATTTACCCGACACAGTTGTATCATGATGCAATATATTCTAACACTGTGTGCGCGTTTGATATTATACTGGTGTTCAAAGCTTCGTCCAATTCGCGCATGTACCTATACATACGCACCACTTCTGCTTGCTTACACTAGACTTACACTGAACTTACACTGCTGGTGCATGGATATTGTCATATAACAACGGTTAAGCATTATATTGGTGTGTTATAAGTTTAAGTTTACAAATTACAACCAACCATCATAATCATGACGTACAAAATGTTTCACGAACATCGCGCACGTGCTTAAAATCGTTCGGTTCGACTGCAGGCAGCGTGACGTTGAATAGTGGTTTAGGATCGACTTCTAATATAATATATCGTTGTGAAAATCCCTCCGGGAAAACGGTATAATGTTATGGCCGCATTTACACCAAACAAGGCATCAAACACACGGACCACGGTCCGAACCTTATGGTACTTATACTCCTTATTACTACGCAGTACGGGGCGCAGAGACTGTTTATTACAGTTTATAGTAGGTACGGGCGAAAGCAAATTGCTAGTAGGTAAAAAAAAAAATCATATAATATATATTAGTTCCTACGCAGTAATAAAAATTACTCGTGCCAATAAGTGTATATACTTATGCACTTATGCATAAGTATACTTATACACTTACATATTATGAATAAGGTGTTTATATTTAATATTAAACTATATTTCATGTTTTAAATGTCATGATTATTATTATTATAATAATAATGACTTTTTAAAAAAAAAATAATAAAAATAACATAACGCATTTCTGAAATAAATAAATAGGTACCTAATGGTAATACAAAATGATAGTATATTAAATTTTATAAATAAATGATGATCGTAAAATATAATAATATATTCACATGAATAAATAATACAATCTATAATCCATTCTATAATATTATATTCCAATAATCACATCACATTTTTCCACCGTATAGGAACTTGTATATAATAAACAATTTTTTCTTCCGCGTAGGAACTATAAAACACACGTGTTTTTTTTACCTTGTAGGAACTTGCACATCTCATTTTTATATTCGTGTAGGAATTAACACATCGCATTTATAGGAACAAATATATGTAATTGTTTACTTACTTCTCTCCATATCTTGTGTAAAACTTACGTATTAATTAAAAACGTGATAATTGATATGAACTTCGGTTGGTTGGATATACGCGTATAATGTAGGGTACATAACTTTTGCACCAGGTGGACTAGGGAAACATATGTTTTGGGAGAGCCAACATTTTGACATGAAATTATGTTTAGATAGTAATAATAATCAAAAATGTATAAACTATTAATTTTTATCGTTTAATAATCGCTGTGTAAGCACTTTAAGGGCAAACAATATGTTTTTTTTTTTATTTGAAACAATAGTATACAATATATTATCTAAAACAATAAATATTGTTAGTGCAAGTGATAAGTAATTCACACGAATATCTTATGGAGGAATAAAATACTGAGTAGGCAATAAAGTGACATCATAATAAATTATTCGCAATACCACAATAGCGCACTCGATTCGATTGGCTCGATAACAACAGTCACCACTTCGCCAGTTGCACGCAGTTACTGCGTGTAAATGCGCATTATAGTTCCGACATAATATCCATAAAGTATCTAATTATTGAATGTTTTCCCTGTATACAACAGGTCAAATTTGTCTTAAACAAAATATTGTTTAAAAATCCTAAGCCCGTGTTGCATAGCATTTTCAACAATATAAGGACAAGTCTATAATATAGTAGGTATCTATCCTGTAACAGGTACCTACTAATATATATATAGTACCTACATCCATGATCCATTACTAATTAATTATTATTATTTACTCTCCTGCATTTATACACTGGTAAATTTATGTGATTACAACGTTACATTTTATTGGTTCTATTTGATTAAACTCATTTTCAACAATAAAATAGAAATCTATTGTTTTTATAACGTACTATGGGTATCAAAAACATATAACAGTTGTTTCTATAGTTGAAAACCTGTTTTTATCAAGTTGAATGCAGACGATTGCTGTGATGTCTAGTGGTTGCATCCATATAAGTGTTTTTCTTTCTTTTTTTTTTAAAAAATATAGCAATAAAAATAAAACAATATTTTTGTAGGTACCGATTTTTACAATTTATTCGTATGGACTAAAGACAAGATCAACCTTATACCAATTAACATAATATTAATAACAAATGTAATAACAAAAGAAAATGCAATAAAATTATAAAGATGTATAATATATATATTATATAAATACATAATAGAATAATATCACGGAAATGTAGATAATATCAAACTAAAACGACTATAATATTTGGATATTGCACCACAATATAATCATAACACTGTATTAACAATAAGATGACACACAGTGGGAGGAATTGTATTTTTAGTCGGATAATTTTTTTTTATATATAATGGTTTGTTGATAATATACACCACAAACAAAGTAATAAAATTCTTTTTTCAAATAATTAAACAAATTACCGAACTGACTTCAATTATTTTTATAAATATTTCAAAATAATTTAAACAAAATAAAATCATTTTACTTAGTTTTTGAATGATTTATTTTTAGTAGTTCAACTTAATTAATTTTGTAACCTTTATTTTTTTGTATGGTATTTTTAATTTAATAAAGTTGATAAGCATTTTTTTTTTTTTTTTGATTTGCCAGAGCATGGTTGTAATTCTTTTTACGAATTTTTAATTCTGAGAATAAATGATGACTTTTAACGATTTTTTTTAAAGAAGACATTGTTTATTTTAGCGTATATTGGTGGGTGAAAATTATAATTTTTTAATTAAATAGGATATAAGAGTTTATGTACAAACAAAACTTATCCCTCCTTTTTCACCTTTTTTAATATAAGTCTATATTGTTTAGGTACAATTATATTAAATTATAACACTAATATTAATTTTATTTCAAGTCGACTCCCGATAAATATATAAATTAATCCAAATATTAATTGAGTATAGACATTATTATGCATGCCGTGTAAATCATTATTATTTTTAATTTTATCGATGTAAATTATGTGGAAAAGAAAAACGTTTTTGTGCCTATTGTGTGATCATAAATGACTTTAAAAACCCAATTTCAACAATCGCCATAATTTAAGTATAAGGAGTTATCTTATTGTAAATGTTAATATGTACTTTATGTGGTATGGTATTGTATCAAGTTTTATCGCTAAAAATGTTAATAGTTTTGCCCAGTAAAATTAACTCTTTCTCCCATTGTGTGGTGTATCTGTTTACTACAGTGAACTCAAATACTACGCAATATATTATATGTTACAATATTTTATTCTACTTAGGTGCGGATTGCAAAACACGACAAATCGAGTAATCATAAAACCATACAAATAATTCGATAACATAGTTTTGAATTCGAATTAGATTTTGATTTAAAAATTATTAGGTGGGCCATAAAGGACGAGGGGAGGACTGGGACTAAATCGGGGTGAACTTAGGATTTCTCTTACATGGGACTGCCACAGCCTGCGTTTTTGTAGATTTGGTCTTTGTGCGCCACCGCCCCCGTACTGCGTAATAAACTATTTCTACGTTTATATGATGGCATTAAAATGGTTCGAAATTAAACCGTTTTAGTATTATTTAAAGCGATGTAGCTTATATTTCTATACGTACATACATAAAATCGTTTTAGCAAATATTTTATAAATTATTTTGAAATTAATATTTACACGTTAAACTACATGTTTAAAATTCATACTTTGTAATTTGTATGTATATTATAAACCTATTTATGATTTGGTCATGCTGAAACTTATAAACAACCAATAAATTGCTGTAATATTTAAATTAATTATTTAATAAAATTCTAAATATGAATAATAATAATAATAATGAAAAGAAATTTAAAATCAAAACTTTTAGTTTTAACTTTCAAAACTTTTTACATTTTTCTAAACCGTTTTACAAGTGTGTTTTTGGCGTATAATGAACAATATTGTTCGGTTCGCGCGTTGTATAATAATATACTCATTATTGTATGTACCTATTATTGTATTTATTGTTATAATGATAATACCATACGGTTTCCAGGCGAATTGGAAGTGGACGACGGTGACATTGCGGCCATGAAACCGACGAGCGCCGCGAACGGCGGGACGGCGGCGTCCACGGCCACGGCGACGACGGCGGGCGGCGTGGACGGGGCCGCGGGCGAGCCCCAGGACGGCGGGGCCGGCGACCGAGCGGCCACCACCATACAGGCCGTGTACCGCGGGTTCCGGGCCCGCAAGTACGTGGAGACGGTGAACGCGGCGGCCGTCAAGATCCAGGCAGGTTTCCGCGGGTACCGGGTGAGGCAGTCGTTAAAGAACGCGGCACCGTCGTCGACAGCCACCACGACCACGGACGACAGCCAGTGTTGGTCGGACGACGACCAAAAGTCCGTGGTGTCGGTCGCGTACGCGCCGCTCAAGGAGTCCGGTGGCGCAGGCGGAGACGGCGGCACCGATGACCAGCCGGTCCAGCACACCGAGTTCCAGTTCCAGCAGCAACGTGGACTCGCCGACGATGAGGACGATGACGACGATCTTCGGACGGGCGACGACGAAGTGTTTGAATCGGAAACTGAAGCAGCGGCAGCATCCGGTGCGATGCCGGGAGTGGGAGTAGCCGCAGTGGGAGTAGCCGCGGTGAGAGTACCGTCGATTCCGGTGGTCCGGGTGCACGACGACGGTGATGATTACAAAAACGACGGTGATGATGGCAAAGACGACGGTGATGATGGCAAATACGACCGTGATGATGGCAAAGACGATGGTGATGATGGCAAAGACGACCGTGATGATGGCAAAGACGACGGTGATGATGGCAAAGACGACGGCAACGGTAACGGTAACGGCAACGGCAACGGCAACGGCAACGGCAACGGCAACGGCAACGGCAACGGCAACGGCAACGGCAACGGCAACGGCAACGGCAGCAACAACGGCAACGGCAAGGATAACGACAAGGACAACGACGACGACGTGGAAGCTCTGACGAACGCTGCGATCAAGATACAAGCCAGGGTGCGCGGTTTCGCGGCCAGAAAACGGATAAACGACAAGAAGAACGGTGCAACTGGTGGCAGCGACGGACGTGATAGCGGAGATAAAAAATAATCATCATCACCATCATCATTATTATAAATCATGAACGCATAATATTATTATTTTTATTATTATTATATAACGCTATACTCTTATTTAACTGCAGTCATCTCGTCGTGTTTCGTCGCTCTGTTTTTAATTATTTCACCCCTTCATTACTGCAAAAAAAAAAAACGTAAAATACAGTGTTCGACACTCGCAACTTGTATATGTATACATACGTACCTATGTGTATATATATATATATATCTTATAATATAAAACGTAGTTTACACAAAAGTGTTTTGAACTAGATGAGCATTGTTAACTGCGTATAATACCGTAATGTAATAGTGTATAGGAATCTCACGTACGATTTAATAATAATACTAATATGTACATAGGTGACAGACACGTAATTTTACTATCCGTATTATATAATACGCGTATGAATTATTATTGTCTACATACATTATACTCTGTATACGATATGTAACTTCACATTCACTCGCCCACCACACCATTTTAATAGTCTATATTATAATGATATCATGTTGGTACAACAACAATAATAGTGTAATAATACGTTTTTCCATTTTTCTCATATTTTATAAATATGCACCATTTTTGCCGGTCTTCCGAACCGACGAACGGTGTACACATAATAAATAGGTTCGAATCGAAATCATTTTCCGATTGTGGTCATCCAAACGCTGAATGCATTTAATTAAAATTCAGTATAGAAATACTGTTCAGAGACTCACAACCGATAATATTTATTTCTTTACCTATGTAAATTCATTTCTCCGAGGATGGGAATACCATTACAACACCAAATATAATATTATGTCTGTCACCTGAAACTTCATTTTAAGATTATTTCCATTCTGTTCATTAAGTGTATTTTATTTTACTGTTCATTAAGTTAACAATAACGTAATGTACTCGTTGTCTGCGCAACAAGTTGATGAATTAAGTGTAAACATTGATTCATTGTCATATGCTCATTCTATGCTAATGAGTCTATCTACTATAAATTAATATAAAAAAATATTGGACGATTCAGTACAGATAAAATCTGTTATCATTAATTAATTATTGAAAACTATGCTTAATTTGATAATACAATATTGTAATTTTAAATAATACTCTAGACATAATGATAATATTATGTCTATGCATGATACGGTATACCTACATAAAATTATAATAGTCTACTACCTATAATTACCCAATAATGAGTACTGTATTCAATGCTTTATTTTTATCTTTTGAAATTCAATATTATCTTTTAGCAATAGGGTCTCGTTTAATTATAAGTTCACCTTAGATGTGTTTTTCTTTAGTACCTATCAGTATATTATATAATGTTACCGAAAGTATTCTAGACAACTTATTAGATAATTATATAAATTTATTGTAATAATACATGTTAAATGATGTTTTGTAGAATAGTTCATAATATTATAGGTACCTATCAATTCATGTAGTTTTTTATTTCATCCTATAACTTTAAATAATCTAAGTTAGTATTTAAATTTATAGACCGTAACTATAAAAACTGTTTTTCATTGTACTTTTGAAGGATTTTTGTGAATTTATGGTTATCTAACTATCTAAGTTAACTGAAATATATTTAAAACATTATACATAGATATTTATAAGTGGTATCATAAATTTTCTATAAAACTAATTGAATGGAATTGTGGAATTGAAAAATTTCTACAGTATAATACACACAGTAATTATTTATATACATATATGAATTATAATTCGTTTTGAACGTTCATTTAAAATGATAAACAATATTTTTAAAATAAAACAACTCAAATTGAGCTGTACATAAAAATTACATACAATATTATACAATATTTTAAAGGGTATGACTATTTCTTACAGGTTACATATAAAAACTATAGTTTTTATTTATTTAAAACTAAAATAATGTCACAAAAAAGATAAAATAAAATAGAGGAAACCTTCGATGGTAATTTTTTTTTTTTTTAACTAACTGTTGACATAATATAGAAAAAGCATTTTTATTTATTATTAATTATATATATAAACTACATAAATAAATTATGAAATAAATAATTAAGTATAAAAAGCTCATCGTCCAATATCGGTAACTGTATCAAACTATTGTTTTCCAGTAATTTTGCCGCTTAAAGTAATTGAACTTCAAAAACTGTAATGAATAATGTTCAGATTAATATAAAAAGTTAAGTACATAACATACGGACTTTTTTTTATGAAATAGTGGTATGTTTACAGTTATACAAGACTTTTTTTTATAACTATTGTATAATGATTTGTTTGCGATTAAGTAGATAATTGATATATTTAGAGCCGTGTCTCGTATTTTATCAATATAAAGTGTATAATTCTCTAAATGGTATGAATATAATATAATATAATATTATTTATAATTAATATTACTTAATCAAGTTCTATAAACGCTATAAAACATTTTATATTGTGTTATTTTATTCCTTTAACCGTGTGCATAATACTTGTATATAAATATCAGTGATTAGCATTTATTCGTTACTCAATAGAGTAACATGGTATTTTATAGAATTACTAAATAAGCTCATTAATATATTAACATCTTACACTAGATCCGGCGTGACGGACCTGTGGCACGTTTCAATGGCACGTTAAATATTAAAAAGAAGCCGACGGGCCTCGCTCTGCTGTACAGTAGGGGATGGAGTACACCTCGTTCATAGGAAGGTCATTACAATGGATTTGTTAAATTTGAATGCAATGATAGGTATCATTATATACGAATAACGATTCTGAACGGTGATGATATGTTAGTCTAGAATAAGTATAGGTATTTAAAATATTATATTGTATTGAAATTGTAGTATTATATCAATATTAAATAATATATTATGTTATATTTAAATTGAAATATTATGTCAATATTTGCTTTTCAAACGCTTATAAGAAATAATTGTGCTTATATATTTGAATACTTTTGAAATGACAAGAATAACCACTTCTGTGAAATCTTTCATTGAATTTTCAAATATTTTGTACTATTAAAATTTTTTTTATCTAAAATTATAAAAAAAAAAAGAAATGTAAAATAATCGAATAATTCATATGTCTCTGAGTTACTCAAAAATAAGTATAATATTTTGAAAAAAATATGACTGAAAGGAAACGCCAAATGTAATTTCGTAAAAATTTAAATTTTAAATGGTCATAAAATTTTTTTCTTAAAGTTCGGTAGAAATTTATTTATAGTTATTTAAAGAGTACCTAATGCATAACCTTGTATCAAAATATTGAACCTTAAGTACAAATTAAAAAAATTGAATTAATTTTCAACTACAAAATAAATTATTTACATATTGTATGCAAATTAGAACTATACATCCTTATAAAAAAAATTTGAGTGCGACGATTTCCTATTTCTTTTAGTAGCAACTTATTTTAACTTATAATAAACCTTAGATTAAATTTTCAAGAGTTTTTAAACAACTAAATTTTTTTCGTGTTTGAGTTAGAGCATTTTCAAAAAAAATGTAGTTTGTTGTAAAATATTCGTTTTTTCGTATTAGATTCTGTTGATTTTACAATGATGTGTTTTTTTTTTGTGTCTAACGACACGTTTTTTGGTAGTAAAAATGCTTCGATTTGCTTAAACAGCAACTTTTCTGAAAGGAAAAGGAATGCAATTGGTACTTGGGCAAGTCGAAAATGCAACTTTTTCAATACTTTTTAAAAAATAGAAAAAATCGATAAAAAAATTACAAAAAAACGGGAAATTTTATGCAAAATCACGGTTTTACAAAATACATTTTTTTAAAATGCGCTAACTCAAAAACAAAAACCGCAACAACTTGAAATTTTACCAAAGCATTATATTGGATTCTCTATACATGGTTATGTTTTCAAAGTATTTTGACATATTTTGACTCATTTATAGACAATTTAAATTTACAATTTTAGTAATTTCTTTTTTTTTAATTATCTATAAAATTAAGTTATACTAATTGTAATTAAAAAATATCGGAGATGGTTTCACTCAATTTTTTTATAATCCCATAAAGCTCAAATTAGTATAAAATCTGTTAAAATCACGATAAATTGCAAATTATTTCGTAGATAAAAATTCATAAAATTTATTTTGTTTATACTTAAGGTACAAAATTTTAACACTAGGTTACCTATAAGCTACTCTTCAAAAATCTTTAAAAAAATTTTATGACTGTTTGAAATATAAATTTTTACAAAATTGCATAAAATAGCGATTTATCCTCAAACGATTTTAGATATTTGTTATAATTCAAAAAGTATATGTCACATAAAATTAAAATTTTAACCATCTGTTAATATTGGTATTTCCTCTATGTCATATATTTTTTAAAATATTATATTGATTTTTAAGCCACTTATAGGCATTTAAAATATTCTTATTTTTATATTTTTCTTTTTTTATGATCGGTGATACAAAAAATTTGGCTAGTACAAAATATTTGAAAATTTTATAAAAGATTCCACAAAAGTAGTTTTTATTTTCATTCAAAAACCATCAAAATCCATACGCAAAATTTTTTTTATATACGTTTGAACAGCGAATATTGACATAAAATTACATGTAAAATATAATATAATAAATAAAATTCTAGACTGACAAATCATATAGGTTTTTAAAATTTGCTCTAACTCAAAAACGAAATACCGTAACAACTTGAAATTTTCACTAAATCTTTATATTGGCATTATCTATACATACTTAAGTTTTCAAAGTATTTTGACATATTTTGACTTATTTATAGAAAATTTAAATTTTCAATTTTATAAGATTTTTTTTTTTTGAAGTATCTATAAAATTTATTTGGCTGTGCGAAAACTCTTGAAAATTTTATACAATGTTTATAATAAGTTATACTTATCGTAACTAGAAAATATTGGAGATCGTTTTACTGAAATTTTTTTTATAAGCCCATAAATTTCAAATTTCTATAAAATATGATAAAATCACAATAATTTGCAAGTTATTTTGTAGTTGAAATTTCATAAAATTTTTTCTGTTTATAACTAAGGTTCAAAATTTTAATACTAGGTGATCCATAAGCTACTCTTCATATATCTATTATTAAAAAGTTTTACCGGACTAAAAGGAAACAATTTTATAACTGTTTGAAATTTAAATTTTTACGAAATTACATACTATTGCATTAAATTTCAATATAAAATACTACATTATTATACACCCATTTTAGACAAACATATTAACTCCGTTTTTTTTATAGTTTTTTTAGATGCTTTTTAAAAAGTATTGAAAAAGTTTTATTTTTGACATGCCCAAGTACCTTCTACATTCACATTCTTTTCAGAATAGTTGCTGTTTAAAAAAATCGAAGTAGTTAAAATTAAAAAAAAAAAAGACACACACACATCATTGTAAAACCAATAGATTCACTCCGTTCAGAATTTAAAAGTGAAGCGAAATACGTTAATTAATGAAACTAATGCTGCTTGTGTTTCACTAAAAATTACCAGGTGTTCTCTAAATATTAAAATCTTATCTTCAAAAAACCACTACAGAATTCACATTAAATATATAGTTTATATATTAAAATAACTAACAGTTAAATAATATAAACTCAATAATATACTATAAGATTATTATATTTCATGATAATTTAAAAATCTATTTTATGAAATTGAAGTTAACAAATAAACGTGTATCTAATAAAACGTGTGTAATTATTGCAAGTTTTTTCTTTGATCTTACTTAGTAAAAAGTAATTATATTTTTTTTGAAATGCAAGTATGTTTCAAAAAATTTGATTTCAAATTTTGGAACTTGTCCCGAAAGAATTTGCCACCTCTGCACTAGATAAACTTGCAATTATGTTATATATATATATATATATATATATATAGCCTATATAGGTATAAGGAAAATTAATTATTAGCATTCTATTAAAATTGGAAACTGTTTAGTGACTAGCAAACAATTGTAGTAGATATAAAAGATTTTGACGGCTACGATATGATTTTATTATAATATTTATTTTATAATAGATTATGTTTAAATTTTATAGATTTGTACCTTGGATTATTTATCCGTATTTTATAATCAATTTCTCTTTAATAAATAGTCATTAAATGCCGGGTTTAATGAACTACATGACAGCGCTACAATTAAAATCTCGGAGATTCCACAAAATATATATGTATTTATGAAATTTGCGGAATAGTGAATGTTTATAAATTATTATGAAAATCAACACGATTCCACCAATGTTGCAGACATCGTCCCTCGTCGAAGTTTTCATTCCTAACTACAAAACCATCACAATCCCTTATTCCACATTTACCCTTATGCGTACTATGCCTAACAATAATCCACTTTCAAGAGTTTTTGGACAGCCAAAAAATTTTATAGATATTTAAAAAAAAAAACTTACAAAAATCGAAAATTTAAATTGTCTATAAATAAGTCAAAATACGTCAAAATACTTTGAAAACTTAACCATGTATAGAGAACACCAATATAAAAATTTGGTGAAAATTTCAAGTTGTTGCGGTTTTTCGTTTTTGAGTTACAACATTTTTAAAAAAACCGATATGATTTCTCAGTCTAGAATTTTATATATTATATTATATTTAACATGTAATTTTATGTCAATATTCGCTGTTCAAACGCTTATAAAAAAAAACTGTGCCAATGGATTTTGATGATTTTTGAATGACAATAAAAACTATA
>JAIPRK010001782.1:0-42699 GCA_025469195.1 Chaitophorus viminalis
AAAATTTAAATTGTCTATAAATAAGTCAAAATACTTTGAAAACTTAAGTATGTATAGAGAATGTCAATATAAAGATTTGGTGAAAATTTCAAGTTGTTACGGTTTTTCGTTTTTGAGTTAGAGCATTAAAAAAAATGTATTTGGTTAAAACGTGAATTTGCATAAAATTTCCTGTATTTTTATAATTTTTCTATCGTTTTTTTCGACGCTTTTAAAAAGTATTGAAAAAGTTGCTTTTTGATAAAGGGTATTAAGGGGCAGCATTTTGAAATATGCCCCCAGGCGGAAATTTTCTTAACCCGGCACTGAGCAAATATTATAGAATATAGGGCTCATGTAGCCAAGTACCTAAATAGTAAATACTATATAAATAGTAAATAACTTTAACAAACTTTAAACACTTTTTAAAAATTAATCATTGTAATTAAAAAATTATAAAATGCTCAGTATTTATAATTAAGGATTGAACTACAATGTATCCATTGATTGATTCGTTAGTACAAGGAATTGACGAACGTTTCAATCATTACTGGAATGGGGAAAATGTTGAAATTTGAACTGAGCAAAGATGACATTAATTTATTGAAAAATAATTTTGATTTATCAAAGGACGAATTTGTAAGTGATAAAGTGACACATATTTTGAAGGCACGAAACAAAGATGATATTCTTACCAATAAAGACTGTGTTTTTTGGTTAAAATGGTTACGAGAAAATGGTATTGAGACCATTTTTTCAGCATAGAAAAGTATTAAAAGTTTTACTCTATCATACCAGTGACAAGTGCTTCGTGTAAATGAGCTTTTCCGAAGCTAATACATATTAAAACTAAGCTACGGACGACAATGACTCGAGGGTGATTGGAAAATTTAATGTTTCCATATATCGAACAACCATGGCAAAAAATATCGACATTAATGAAGTGATTGAAGAATTTAAAAGAATGGTCCCATATGAACGTAGTTTAGCTTTATAAGTCTTAACTTTAAGATAAAAATTTAAATATTTTTAGTATCTGTGTTTCACATGTAACAATTAAGTTCATATTATAAGTGATTCAATTTTAGATTTATAACATCAAAATTTACCTATGTTATACATTTGTATTATACCTAATAAAAAATATTAATGTTCCCTATCAACCTCCACCCTTATTTCTCTTGAGTAGGTATGATAGGTGAAAAATTACTTTCACGAGTGGCCCAGTCTAATTAAAATGTCTAGTTCCGCCTATGAAAACGTACCTATATATTTTGAATACTTCAAACTTTAATATAATAACATATGTTTATTTATAAGTTTGACGACAAAGAATGTATATGACAATAAAGTAATATTTATTCGTGTCTTTATCAAATTTATCCACACATATTAATTTCAATTAACATCACATTATTATTACTAGTATAAATAAATTAAAAACTTTGAAAATTACTATTATTTGTATAAGAGTTTTTTGCTGTGACTTTCTACTTCCTAACTAAATAATTTACTAAAACTAAATAAGTTTTAAATAATTAATGACTCAATAATTTGAAAGATAAAATATTTTTTATTTTTACTTATAAATAAATAATATAATTTTAATTTATAAAAAACAATTGTTTACAGAGAAAAAATCATAATTTAAAATACAAGCAGTTTATCACAATAGTAAATTATTTTGATGTCTAAATTTCTAGAAATAATTTTCAATAAACTAACAATTTTAATATTTGAAATATTATGATATTTTATATTTCCATGAATCTATGGTAGTCGGTAGGTTTGGGTTTAAATAAATATTGAAAAATAAACTTAGTTAAACTGACATTAAACATATGTGCCTCCGATTGCCGAGGGACCATATTGGCCACTGAAAAACAATATAGAACTGTCAAAATTATCTAAAAAATTTAGATTATTACTATATAATATGGGACGTTAAGTGTAGAAATATTGATGAATTTGAAAATATGGTGTTATATTATGGTATTATTAAAGTAAAATACGCCAACAATCAGTTCTATTTAAACATTTTTGCTATTTAAAACCACACCCCCTTTATTTTATTAATTTGTAATATTAGTTCCTTTTTTTAATCTTGCAGTGAAATTATTAGTGCTGATTAACTTTGATTATAATTCAAATTTATTATAACAATAAAAATGTTTATAAATCTCACAACTGACACTTTCATAATTTTAATTTTGATGGTTAATTTAGTAATTTAAATATAAAATGTTAAAACAAAATAATTATTAAAATGATGTTTAAATTTTTAAAATAATCATCAAATATTTAGATTCTATGTTTTTATAATACTTTTCAATTGTATTAATAAGATATCAATTATGTTCCAAAAAAAGTTTATTTTATTTACGATTTAAAAGGGTTAAAGGTTCTTGTTGAGATTTCTATGGAAATAAAATTATAGTATAATTATATTAGGTCCAACTATTGTGAGTTGTGATCGATAAAAAACGCATTGTTAAATTTATGACATCATCAACTATTACACTATATAGAATAAACTACATATTGACATACAATGTGAATGCAATCAATATAATAAGAAGACAAAATAACTTATTGTTTTCATAAGCCAACAAAATGAAATTAAAAATGTAGTGTTGTCTGATTGGCTATCTATGTATTATACATAAATGTTGTGGATAAACAATAGAACATTAGGTTCATAATATAATTTTATAATTTTGAAGAAACATTAATAATTAAAATATAATAGCTACAAAGTATTAAACAATTTAATTAAAAGATTACTTCATATATTATCTTCATCATTCATAATCATATTATAAGTCACCATAATATTGTATTTCATTCTTATTAAAGGTATTTTATTTTAGTCGTTATATTTTGATCGAGATAGAAACTACATATTAGAGACTTAATGAATAATATTTTTGGCCTTTTCAACTATTATGGATAAACCATATATGGATCTAGTTTTTGTTCCTTGAAAATCAAACGCTTAATCTTTTTCTGACTACAATATACCTAGTAAATAGGTTATACTAACTACAATATTGTATATCATGTCCACTAATGTTTTAGTATTTCACCATATGAAATATTGTGAAAAGAAGATATTGTTTTCAAACGCGGCTATATCGTAAATTTCATTGTTTTTCGTAGTTTCGTATTTTTATTCATTTATTTTTATTGAAATTATTTTCAATGCTTCACTTAAAAGAGTGAATATAAAAGATCCATCGTAGATAAATAAAACTAAATATAGTCTAATTTATGTGAATATCCAAATATCCAGGCAATACATTATTTGCATAACTGTTCAAACTGAAAGTTGCCGGAATAAAACGTTTTATTTTTTTGTTTTTTTGTACAAATTATTTGTACATGGCACTTTTCCCCTGTAATTCCAAAAGACATTTATATAAGTACATCCGTCCTTCATAATATTGCTAGAAGTTTATGAAACCAAAATAAACGTTAAATTATACACAAAACAGTTTCTTTATAATTATGTCGATGGAAAGATATATGGTCAAAAAAACGGAGACAGCAGTGCGCGGACGAGGATTCCCCCCGATCATAAACAGGTTTACACAGATTATTTGAGTAGTACAGTATACACGTTGCAGATATTATAATACATATTATATTATACACACGCGCGCATGCGGACGGGATTATGACGGTGTACGTCGTGAGATGCTGCTCAGGTAGTCAGGTCCATCAGATTCGATTATACGAGCAGACGAATAGTAATGATATATAGGCAAGTAAGCAACTAATAGAAATACGCCCCCGCGTATATTATACGTGCGGTGAAGTTATTATGCGTACTCGCCAAAGAGCAAAAGTGCTTTTGTCAAGCACGTTTTTGTGAAACGCGTCCCGCAGCAGCCTATTAGGATAATAGGATAATCATAATCCCCGAAAGCCGAGTGCGATGAAACGTTTAAAAAACACTTGCAGACCTAACCCGATGTATAATACCATACGTATATATTATTATGGTGATGATCCCGGGTTCCATGTAATAATAATTGTTAGTGATCAGTAGCGCGCACAGGATTTTTTTCGTGAGAGGGGGGGCTGCATAGTGCATATAATAATTTTCTAAAGAGTTTATTTTGTAGAATTCTATGCAGAAGCCAGAAATGTGGTAAAAAGTTAAATATTATATAAGTTCTAAATATTTAAATATAGATAGTACCTAAATAACATAGGTATTATCATCTATATGTAAATCATCATATATATACATTTTTTAACTTTCTAATTTAATTTGTTAGATTTTAAACATTTATCGCATATTCGCATGAATAAAAATACTTTCAATATGTTTATAATATTTGATATAGTATGTTTGTGTTTTCTTACAGATGATTTCTTAAAAAAAGGTTTTACGCTTATTTTGTATTCTTAATTGTAACTATAAATTATAATATCCTGTATCCATCTTAAACTATAATATCTACATCAAATATGACGTTTTGGAAGCATTTACTAAAATAATAATACATTTAACATTATATTATATAAATTATATAAAATAACACCATTCTTTTAGTGTTAACTATTATATTTTAATCTATAATGTTACTTAAAAATTATAAAAAAAAAAATTAAGCATTCTAATAATTTATACACTACATTAGGTACTAATTACTTACTATATTTTTCTCTGTTTTAGGTAATAATATACTAATTTATATATTATTATATTCCTTTGATTTAATTAAACATAGGTGTGCATAGTTTAACTTATAATATTATTTATAAACGTGCATAAGTTAAATAATATACAAGTGTACTTTCAACTATTCATATTAGAGAACATCTTACAAATCTGTTTACCTTTATCGGTTTTATCATTATACTTATAAGTAGCTACTGCACAGTGCACATATATGAATAGCATGGCAAATTTACTTTAATAAGATGAACACTGTGAGGTCTGAGTAAGGATTATTATTAGACTTTTTAGTGAAGTAACTTTTAAAGATGACTATCAATTTTAAAGATGAGAATAATAATATTTGTTTTGGAACAAAGTCATTTTAATATTATTACTTAAAAATTATGAGTAAAAAAATATATGTACACTATATTTGGGAGTATATTCATAATTGTACAAATAAAACTATGAAAAAAAAACTTGTAATCGTTATATTATTTAGTTATTAGTTATTATGGAATACAAATACTATATTTCCATAGTTCAATAATCAGTTTGACAACTCAATACTACGTCTAATAAAATGTCAATTCTATAAAACATACATTTTACTTTATTGCTTATGTCCCGTGTGTAACAAAACAATATGATATGTTCTTTTAAACAGTTCAGTAATGACCTTAAACTATTAATCATCTGGATTCTGGAAGAACTAAATAAACATATAAATTTCAACTATATAGTTAAATGAATGTACAAAATATCTAAATGGGGATCATCTTCTGATTTTTGTGTTAAATACCTGTAAATAATAAACCTATAAATAATCATAATTGTGGATTAAATGGTATATGGTTTGTGTGCTAATAAAAATACATTAAATTATATCAGACATTTATATCTTATGTTACATTATAGAATAAATACAGTTTCACTGCCATATCAGTTAATATTATTACTATATAAAACATAAAACATACTAAATATATAATACGTGTTCAATAAATTATCACTATTATAAAATGGTTGACACTATAGACTACATTTTATTGTACGATAGGAACCTATAGTCTGAAGTTTTATATTTATTTGGTCAGACATTTTTTTTTAACATTTAATTTATTTACTTTTATATAATATGCATATATAATATGTTACATTTTCTACTAAAGTAAAAATATAAGATAAAGAGTGAGCACACTAATTATTGGTGGTAATATGTTGGATTATAAATAAATTGTTTTTTTGATAAAACCATTAATTAACAATGTTTAAGAAATTTATTTGTATCTATCGTATTATGTAACAATTAAATATTAATATATACCAAATATTTATGCATCTAAAAGTGGAACATCTATGAAAAATATTTGTCCGTTTATTGTTGTAATTTTTATTATAGTCTATTGACTTAATTATATCTATATTGGATGATAATAAAACATTTATTCGTTAAATATACTTTATTTCCACCAATACATGGACTAGGACTATATAGCCATATAGGTATTTATTTTATAAAATATATCAGAAACAAAAATGTTACCACACATAAGTATTATCATACATTTAAAAATGCAAACCATTGTTTGGTTTTCAGGTTCAGATTTACTGGTTTTATAACTGCGAACTAACACAACGATCTAATTATGCGAAAAAACACAACCGTCTCGATTCAACGAGTCGCGTTTATGTAGGGCGTCCAAAACATAATAATTCTTAATTTTTATTTTATTTTTTTAAAATTTATTCAATGGGTTGTTTTTATGTATAATTACCATGCAAATAATGAGAGAATAGCTAACAAACAATAAACAATAATTGAATGATATGACACATACTAATTTGAGTTTTATTTCTTATGACAATTATTAAGAGAATGTAAAACATTTTTTGAGAAGCCCTAGTTAACGACCTTGGGCAGGTATTGGACAGACATAAAAGAGAGAGAAAAGAAAATCCAGACAACTGGTCCAGCAGTAAAGTATAATATTATTCTGTCCACTGTATATTATTAGTCATGTAAAGTTAAATACAAGTATAAATGTATAAATGGTACACTCGTTGTAGCTGGTTGCTAAAAAACAGCAACTTAATATCAAATTTATTATGGTAGTTAACCCATATTTTTTTTTGTTTTTGTTTTTATATGTTTACAAAATTATGCAGGTAAAAATCAACGATGCCCGAAGAAAACTAACCTAGGTTTTTACTTGAAGTTTATACTTATAATTATAACTTATAAGTTATAATAATTTATATTATCAATTAAAAATAGGCTCAAAATTCGCTAATTTGTATATAATACATTATATTATACTTGTATTTTGGTATTGTATATAATTTTAATAAGAAAACAATATATTTAAATTAGCGAATAATTTTGTTTTAATTATTCATCACTGATATTAACGTTAATTATATTATATTTATTTATATATGTAGTAAATTTACATAACAAAACCTTTATTTAAATATCACAAAATGAGTTGCAAAAACAATTAATTATGGATGTCCAATACATATGATATAATAAACTATGATCATATGTTTGAGATCAACGAAAGAGAATCTTTTTTATGCATACCATTATAAATAATCCATAAATACATTAAATTGTAATCTTATTTTGTGTTAACTATATTATTAGTTTCTATATTATATTCTCAGTATGTTTTACATTGAGCCAAACGATGAACAATGAATACTAGACTTTATAATATAGTTTGCTTTTTTAAATTCTAAGGGCTTTTTTTCAATTTCATATTATTTGTTTTATGTTTACGTTGTGGAATTCAAGAAAAACGAGAAGAAAAATATTATTTTTACGTTTATGTTTAGTGTTTACACAATATTATTTTATTTATACTTTTCGATCAAGTTAGAAAAACAAATGAAGATAATATTGACAATGTTTTTCTTGTATATAGTATATGTATTAACATAAACGCAGTACCTAATATAATTTAATTTATGACCATACTATAATAATGTGTTTTCGTAAATGATCACCAACTCTCGTATCCAAAACATGTATATACGTAAAATAATAATTGTCCAAGACGAAATGTCGAGAACAAGAGAAACCTAATTAAAATAAAATGATTCTATTAAGATATTTAGACTAGATTCCAGTTTATTTAGTTTCTATACATATAATCTGCAAATTTCAATACTATTAGTGACAGTACTAAATAAAACTTCTATCCAAGCCAAGTTTCCAGCTTACTCGAGGTCGATCTTAGATAGATTTCACTGATATTTTAATAAACCATGATTGTTACAGTTTAAAAGTTTATATTTTAATAAAACACACTTTAGAATAAAATGTTGGCCTTTATAAAATATATTTATCTATATAAAAGGAACGTCATTGAGAATAGACTGTTGGAAGCCAATTTTTATTTGAGTACGGTACACAATGAAGTACAGTAAATGATTCGTTTTCATAATAATAAGCTCAATTGGTTAAATCATTGTGGAATTTCTTCGTTTATAGTCGTATTTATTTATTTAGTAGATTAATATTAAACTTAGTACTATAATACTTTTATCATATTATATTATATATTTTGGTACCTATGTCTAAAAAAAAAAAAAATAAGATATCTTATAAATTTATCAAATATACGGTCGTCTATCACACCATGATTTTAAACTTAATGATATATTAATCTTATTATTGCATTCATATTTACTTGCATCTAGGCGTCTAGGTCGTATTATAACACGCGAACACTATTGATGATATTTATTTATGTAAATGTGAGTCTTAAGAAATTCTAAATTTATAGTAACAATAAAATATTCTTATAAAAATTATTTTATTTACAAAGTGAATATAGGTACATACAATTGACGTATTGAATATACTCGTACAGTAGTATATTACTCTATTCGTTTTGAAATCTCTGAGAGTTATGATTTAAATTAATTTAATAAAAGTTATTTACATGATAATTATACAAAATAAATAATCTGATAATTATTCAAATTGAATAGAATTTATAATAAATAATTATAAAATTCAGCTCTACAGTATATCAGTAACAAAACAAGAGATCTTAGGAGCTGATTTAATTTATTCAATATTTCTAGATGACTTATTCAATACGAATTAAATATCTCATTAAATTTACACGTCACTTGAATTTTGAATATTTGTGACTATTCAGAGTAGTTAAAAAAAATTGTGGATTACTTAAGTATACAATATACTGCAGTTATCCAAAAATACTATATCATCTTATTTCACATGCACAATGCAATTATCATAATCTACTATTATAATTATTTATTTATAATAAATAATAAAAAAAATTAAATAAATGATAAATATTTATATAAACATTTTAATATCATAATTTACTGATATGGATAATATTATTTATAATAGCCCATGATATAATCCTAAACATTTCATAATTCATTAATACACATCATTACTCAAAGACTCCATCCAACGTATAACTGCCAACTGAAGGAACTTTTGCTCTGGTGGTAAATATAATCATATATAATCATAGACTAATTATTATTGTATTATTACATAAGACATCGGTGCAATAAAATAATAATAATGAGTTATTGCTATTATTTCAATTTTGTATTGTAAAAATATACAAAATGTATTTAAAGGTGTAAATGTTAATTACATAGTGTAGATTATATTTTTAAATGATTTCGTGGTTACAAGAGTCACTTTATTAGCCTTCTCATTTACAACAACTTATCAAGTTGAAGGTTGTTTTGATGTTTCCGTTCCGTTTCATCGGATTTTCCAACAGAGCATGACATTCTTTCCAAGGTAGGTACAAAGAAACTGAAATTCTGGAAATGGTTAACAATTGATTATATAATGTACTGAGTAACTAAATAGTAGCTAGTAAGTACTAATCCAGTTTAATATATTACAATTTAACTAAATATATATTCACCTACAAAAATATCGTGTAGGTATTCATATTCATATGTATAAAATGTATTTACAATCAATTTAACAAATAAATATTTTTCGAAGTTTATATGTATAGCCTTGAATATCTATGTAAATAGTTATTAAGCGAATTTTATAATTAAAAAGTTTTTTTTTGATTATTGACTAATACATTTATGCATTGTTGGTTATCGAAAAGAATGAAATTACAATAATTGTACTTGAGATTATTTTGTAAAAAATGATTTAAATTTTATCATTTTTACACCAGATGAAACAACAATAATATTTGTATGTAACAATAATAGAGCTATATAGACGCCTCCCATGTACTAACAAAACATACTTATAATTTTAACAATTCTTGTTGTATTTATTTATTCATGACTATTATTTGAATTATTTTGAGGGCAGGTTATTTTGTATCTAGGCCTTAGTTGTGTTATAATTTTCGGCGCCCCTATTCATTAATGATAAAACATGAACATATATGTATTACTATGCTACAATTTAGACAACTGCTAAAAGTCAAAAAATTGTTATAAAATTGAACAAAGAATAATATAGAACCGCAATAGAGTTTAGTAGAAGAACTTTGGAAACAATTTGAACAATAATTATAGGTACTATCAATACAACTTCAAATTCATCTACACCAGTGTTTCACAACCTAGGAGGTGTGACCCCCAAGAAGGGCGTGTTAACATTGCTGGGGAAGCGCAAGAGTCATCACAAATTAGTCAGTAGAATATGCACGATACTATAATAATTATTGAATTGGAAATAATATAATGAAAACTGAGTTAAATAGCTACCTAAATATGAGATACATTTTTAAAATATTGTTTTTTTTTTAATCATTAAATCATCAAAACTCATAAGAATAAAATATTATCATGTAGGATTACCCATTATTATCATTAAGCTCTATATTATATTATATATGTTGCCATTCAACAATATTTTGTTGAACTATTAAATTGCATTTAATATACAGATTTTTTTAATAAATATGTTCATGATTTTGAGCAGCAAAAACAGCATAAGCTTAAAATTAATTAATATTTACTTACTAACTTTGATTAAAACCATAAAATATAATTAGTATATGTTAAAAAAGTTAAAAATAGTTTAAATGTTTAAGGTATTATTAAGATTGAATTAGCATTTGTAACTTAGAGGTTTTTTATAAGATGGTTTGTCTTATTTTCTCGACTTTATTTAATACTTTATCTAAAATACAATATAAATAATATAATGTGAACTAAATTCTAATCTCAATATTTATTTCAAATGCATTTAAATATGTTTGTTTTGGTTATATATTATATCTTCTGTAGGAAAAATATAAATGATTTACAATGAAGTTTTTTAATGTATTATCAGAATAATAAAGGTATTATATTGATTATTCAAAATGTTCTGAGATGTATTAATTATTTATGCTACGGATTAAACATATTTTGTAATTTATTACAATAAAATAGAAATACAAATTTGTCTATTGTTTTTACATCCAACTATAAAATTTATTCAATTAATTATTATGTTATTAATTATTGAAAAATAATTTTATAATTTATTATACCTATCCTAAATTTTTCAAACAAAACTTTTCCTAGAAAATTGCGTTTCACATTTGTGTTTAGAACATTTATTATAATTGGCAGTCAATAGTCATAAAACTAAAAATTTAAGCAATAATTTTAAGGATAAAATATGTTTAAGATAATATATTATCTTTATCATTAGTGTTGTACCTAGTTAAAAAACTTTATTTATTATACGCCGTAAAATGTGTATTTGGCAATTTAATTTCATGTATAAAATGGTATTGCGTCGACTACTTAGACGTCGTTCCATTTAACAATAAATAATATAATACAAGTTAACATTGTATTTTTATTATAATAAATCAACTATACTAATAAAATTCTCATTTATTTTCCATTAAATCAAATTTAATATAATTTTTATGATATTCAATTTATATTTGGAATCTAAAATGGTGAGAATTTAACTTTTGAGTAATATAAAATAAAAATTTTAACATTTAATTTAAAAATTAAAAAATATCGTATAACTATTATACAAAAGTCAATCAAATAAGTAATAGTCATGTTTCATGTATAAACAGTTCGGTTTGGTATTTTTGTAAATAAAACATTTTTTGATATCTAAAATAAATTTTTTAATAAATAACTTAAATAAATAACTTTTTATATGATATTAAATTTTATTTTAAATAAAAACTACATTTTTATGTTAAATTAAATTTATTCTAATTACAACTTGAATAACGTTTTTTTTGTTTATGAAATACAAAACTTTTTATTAAAATTAAAACCAAACCTGCGGGGGCCAGTGAAGCCCTACACAATTTTTTTTTTAGAATTTTAAAACATTACATTTTGAATATTAGTTATAAATAAAACAATTTTAATTGTATTTTATTTTAAGTTAAAAATACATAAAAATTTAAAAAAACTATAAAATATGCAACCTTAGAATATTTTTTTGTATCCTTATGGATGAAATGTGGTGGATAATAATTACATATGTACTTCACAAAATATAGGGATCACCATTGCCTTTAGGTATTAAAAGTCAAGATTTAAATGGATGTGTAATTACTAATTATATTTTCTCAACTTTAATCATAAGACGTGCACTAAAACATAAATCATTTATCAATAACTTACTTGTTTAAATATAATTGATGTATAACAATTAAGACTCATTTTCTTGAAATAATTCTAGTTCCAATAAAAAATTCATAAATTCATAAAAAATATTTATCCTAATCGAACCCATTTATAAATCTATTGTTAATTGTTATGTAACTTTCTACTGAAAAACAATAAAATCAATATATAGAATACGAAATAATCAACTCAATAATTAACTCTGTTCATTAATTTTGAATTAAAATGTGAAAAGTCTGTAAAAATACTATACAACTATTTGTTACTAATCGTCCAGTAAGTTGTATATTTTTTATTGATTTAAAAGCAATTAGTATTTTAAAAAAGATATTGCTAATGTCAATGCAATATACAAGTATAATAATATGAGCGTTGAAGGAATTGTATTTTATTAAAACTCATATATTATTTCATACTGACACAAATTATACACGATTCTATTAAAATTGCTCTTCAAACACTTCAAACAAAACTGAGTCATTTTACTTACTTCATAACTATGGTGTCATTTCATGAATTACATTTACAATTTTTAACTTTTCGTTTAAAAATGTATAATATATACTTACTATTACTACTGTAAAGACGAAGAATATACTTTAGAGCTGAACTTACTCTAAGCTATAACGTATAATGTCAGATAGATCAATAGATGTTGGTCTCACAGGTTAAAAAGTTCATAAAAAATTTCAAAAAAACTTTACAAACTCTACTTGCACTTGTTGGACAATGATGGACGTTTATTGTTAGGAAAGTTAAAAAAGTATAATACTTAAAAAAAAAAATCAATTTCTCAATTTAGAGTTTTCATAACTTTCGAGGTAGGATTAATAAACCTGAATGTAACTTTGGTACTTAATAATAAATACATCACATTATATTCACATATGTGAAGTAATTAAATATATATATATAGCTGGTACTAAATATGAAATATTGTTTAATAAACTTTTTTTTTTCATTTTTATAAGAATCTTTATATTTTTCTATCTGATTATACGCAATGTGTAAATTTTACAATGTTGTAGTGAAATCCTCATTTTTGTGATATTTAAGTATATTTAGTAGTTAGGTTTATTCTCAAAAGTTAAAGAAATTCTACATTGGAATATCAATATTTTTATATACTTAATATTTATAATCATTATAGATGATTGAGAACTGAGGTATATTTTTAATGATTTTAATTTCCAACTTTCAATTATTTCGACATAGGTAGTAGTACAATAGGATAAAAGTTTATACAATTACAAGAATTTCAATTTCAAGGTATAACACTTATAGTTATAATTAGAACTCAGAATTATTTTTAATAATTTATGATATCTTTAGGCTTAATAAATTATGTACTTTATAGCTTGACGTAACCACAAATTGGTTAGAGTAATGACTATTGAGAGGGCTTAAATTCCTAATATATATGTATTATATATATATAAATATGAGTATATGTAAATTTATAACATCTATCTGCTATCTCTCACTCGTATTCACATTGATTTATACGCATATTTCCACTTTTAAATACGATACTATATAAATTATTGCACACATTTAAATTTTAACATTGTACAATTTTAAACTTCTTGAAATTTGAATATAATATTTGTATAAACTCAATAAAGATAATGATAGCTTAGACATTTTCGGCAGACTTAATGGGTTGCAAACGACTTAAAAACTCTTAAGTGGATATCACATCCACATATGTTGCAGTCTCCGTCTAATATAAACGTACATGGTACAACAGAAAATTATGCGTTCAGTATAGTTTAAATGCTATGTTGATAGCTTTAATATTAGCGTAGGTAAACTGAATTATCATCAAACTTCTAGGAAAGAACATTAATCATTATTCGTGTTTTGTTAGTTGCATTTTACGATGTTTTAATTTTAAAGGAGTAATGGAAACTATTGGTTTTACAATGATGTGTATCTTTTTGTTTATTATATTTTATTTTTTTCTGTGTCTGTTATAACGTTTTGGGGCAGTCAGAATAATTTGATTTCCAAGTGCAGTAACTTTCCTGAAAGGAAAGTGAATGTATATGGTACTTGGACAATTCAAAAATTTAACTTTTCGATGCTTTTAAAAAGAATCGAAAAAAACCATAAAAAAATTATAAAAAACGGAACATTTTTACACAAAACTACATGTTAACAAAATAGTTAATTTATTTTTTAAAATGCTCTAACTCAACAACAAAAACTGCAAATACTTGACATTTTCTCCAAATGTTTATATTGGCGTTTTATATACATGGTTACGTTTTCAAATTATTTTTTAACCAAATTATAGATAATTAAAATTTTTGATTTTTCTAAATTTTTTTTTTTTTGAAATATTGATTAAAAAATGTCCAAAAACTCTTAAAAATGTAATACAAGGTTTAATATAAGTTAAAACTACTGTAACTAAAAAAAATTGTAAATCGTTCCACATCATTTTTTTTTTATAAAGTTCAAATTTGTATGAAATATGTCAAAATCGCGATAATTTGCAAGTTATTTTGTAGTTAAAATTTCATAAATTTTTTTCTTTTTGTACTTAAGGTTCAACATTTTAATACAAAGTTATCCTGTAGTTACTCTTCAAATAACTATAAAACAATTTCTACCAGACTTTAAGAAAAAAATTTTATGACCGCTTGAAATTAAAATGTTTACGAAATAACGATTTATCCTCAAACGATTTTAAATATTTATCATTATTCAAAAAATATAAGTCCCAAAAACCCAAAATTTTTACCATTTGTTAATATTAGCATTTTCTTTAATTAATATTTTTTCAAAATATTATACTGATTATTAAGCAACTTATAAACATTTGAAATATTAAATTTTTTTTACAATTTTTTTATAATAGTTGATAAAAAAAAATGTGGGTGGTACAAAATACTTAAAAATTTAATAGAATACTTCATAGAAGTTTTTCTTACTGTTATTTAAAAATAATTGAAATCTACAGGCATAATTTTTTTTATAAGCGTTTGAACAGCGAATATTGACATAATATTTTAATTTAAATATAACATTATATATTACATAATATACGTATTCTAAACTAATATATTATCTCCGTTCAGAATCGTTATTCGTATAGGTATGATACTTCTCATAGTATCATTGCATTTATATTTAACAAATCCATTGTAATGACCTATCCTATGAACAAGTACTCCATTCCCTACTAGCTACTGTACATCATAGCGAGTCCATCCGGTTATTTTTTAACATCGTAATATTTCACATACGATATACTCACTTAAAAATTCAAATATCTTAAAAACCGACCAAATAAAATACAGATGATTAATTTTCTTCCCAATTTCCCATGATGTTTGATAGCCGATAGGCAATAGGTCAGTTTACGATAATATTAAAGCTAGCCACATAACATTTGAATTACTGAACGCAAATTTGCTATGTTGTATGTTTATAAAACGGAGACAACAATTGCGAATGTGGTGACCTCTTAAAATCCTACATAACACAGTGGCTGATACTATATTGTTGCATAATAATAAAAAAAAAACAAGTTTTAAATTACTAATTATATATAGCATTGTAGTTTTTAGATAGGGCACTAAAGACTTATCGTGCAAACCCAATACTTATCGCTGTACTCGCGTGTTATAAAATAGTACAGTTGGGCATAAACAAATGTATTTAGTAAATCAAATGGTTTTTTTTTATTATTAAAGTTTTCCCGACATCTAAACATAACTTAAAGTTAATAGAATAACATTTTTTTTTGACATTTAGAAACTGTTAACATAAATATTTACGAAGAAAATTCAAAGTCAGTAAGAAATGATAATGTACAGTATTTTACTATATTCTACCTATGTTCTAACTGTATTATTCACAATTGGTATGTGCCTTTAAGATTTAATTAAGATTTAATAAAATAAGATGAAAAAATAAAAAATAAATTAGATTAGAAGGTCGTGTGGGCGTCCACTCTTGAGATGGCGTACAGGAGGGGGGCACTTAGATTATAGTATTTCGCATTGCTAGTAGAATATAATACGTGGTTGAAGAAGTTGATTGTTAATTTCTTTATATAATCAGTTATTAAGGGTAGCTGGAAGTTCTTAGTACAATTTAACTGTGTCCGTATAGTACATATGCAGATTGATGTATCAATTATCATTATTATCAATATCATGAATAATTATTTTAATAATATGTAATTTTTAAAATATAAACATGTATAGAGTTAGTAGGGGTAAGTCGTAAGTGTCAAGTGTGTCATCGGAAAAAAAAAGTTCAGTTTTTATTATTTTTACATGCCAAAACTATAGGTTTATGATATTGCTATGAATATCATATTTTTTTTTTAAGTTATGAGCCATTCATATTTTATATCAAAATCGCGCAATTAGCATTAAAATATTTCATATGATGTATTTTCCCCGTAACTTAGAAGAAATGCATTATCTGAATATATATCTTACTATTAATGCATAGGAAAAACAACGGGATTAGAGCGATAAAATTGTATAATATAATAATATCTCAATATCTGTGCACATCTGTTTTATCAAAATTAAATTAATATCTTTCATTACATGTATAAATAAACATTTCAATTTAAAAAAAAAACTGAGCTTTTTAATAAGTACATACAAAACAAAATCATTGATATTTTTATATAATATAATTAAAATCATAACAAAAACACATATTACGTATAGTTTGAGTTTAAACATACTTTAAATTATCCGTTTTTATGTGAATATTTTATAATTTAATATACCATTTAATATGTTATATGTATCAAATATCGCGTATTTACATAATATACCTTTTTATATTTCTATCCTCGCAAATAACCGAACCATTGTGACTTGTCATTCAACTGAATGTATATAATATTATTACCTAGGTAGTATAATAATTTATAATTATACATTTTAACATAATTGTTTATAATAAATTGCAATTATTTGGTAATTATATACATTTTACACTTAACAACATAAAAAATAAATAGAATTAAAGTTTAAAAACATTAATATTATTAAAACTATTATAGGTTATATCTACAGTATTTATGCAATTCTGTAGATTTGGCATGTTTGATGGCTGATGCACCCAAACAAACCTTGATAACCTCTTTACTAGTTCTTGTACTTTACGCTCGCTAAACCCAACTATATGAGTCTATAGGTGTACATATAGGCATATAGGCATATAGGCATATAGCCGTATAGGTATTACTATAAAGAAATATAATTAATTATTTGTATATAATATATTACCTATATTCTTGATTTCTTTAAGTTTCAAATAAACCACCTTGGCTTATTACCTAAATGGTGCAGTGGTCGTGGACAAGGACAATATTGTCCTTGTCAACAAGTGAATATTGGTAATCAGTCGTCAGTATAGAATGTATTATAATAATACCGCGAGTAATACATTAATCCTATTAAAAAAAATTAATGTTCATGAATTTATGATGTATTTTAATTTTAGTATTGGTAGATACTATGGTAATCACCAATTGGTATAGTGTAGTTGTGGTAGTCTTCTGACGGTAAGACTCATTATTCACAATCAAATAGACCACATATTAATAAATAAAATATATAGTTCCTGCATTCAGAAGCTACGAAGGAGCTGATGCAGACACCGACCACTCCATACTTTACGCAAAGTTCAACTTAAGACCATCAGTGAAATGGAAAATGACCTCGAAGAAAACCAAAGAAAGATACAATGTGCAATTGTGCAAATGTTAGAAAATAGCGAAATAAGTAGAAAGTATGCGGAGAACATACGACAACATTTTAAAATGATTCGCTTAGAAAGAGCAGACAATGTAAATACTGATGTAAATAGTATGTGGACAGAAATAAAACATGCAGTGACTAACAGCGCAAATCAAGTTTTGAGGAAAAACAACGGAAAAAAGACTGGTTCAATAATTTGTGTATTGAGGTAATAATCAAGAAAAATGTTTTAAGAAAAATGGTATTACAAAACCCCTTACAAGAAAACATCGATAATAATAGACAAAGAAGGTAGGCAAATAAAATTCCGAGGAGAGAAAAACGGTTGTATGAAAAGAAAGATAGAGGAGATTGAAAGAAATATTATTTTCCAGACAATTCTTCAAGGAAAATGGAAGTATCAAAGTAGAGTTTAAACCATAGACAAGAATACTGTCAGGTGATTCGGGAAACCTAATCACAGAAGAAAAACAAATAGTGAACCATTTCAAAAAGTTTTTCCACAAACTTTTAAACCAACCAGTAGAGGGAGGTAGTGAAACTATTTATTATCATACGGCAAAACTGAAGATAGAAATACCCCAACAAGAAAAGATTAATAACATAATTAATAATCTTAAAAACAATAAAACACCTGGGGAAAACAATTTAATTGCCGAATTACTAAAAAAAAGGCCGTACGGAAATAAAAGAAAAAAATGATCGTAAACAGAAACTTTCCCAGAAGACTGGAATACTGTCGTGATATGTCCTATATTAAAAAAGGGGACCCGATGAAAACTAAAAATTAGCACCAAACGGGTCTCTGGTAACAAAATATTTATGTACCCTCCCATAAAATATTTGTAATTACGCCACTGAATAAATGGTATTAGGTACTATCATTTATATAATGTATTAGCTCATGAAATTAAAGTTTAAATCATTTACTAGGGCTTAGGTTTATTCATATAGTTGACCGGAAAATAACATTTCTCTGAAAAGTTTTTAAAAAAAAAATTATATTTTAAGCAGTGTTCTGAAACGAAACACTTTCTGATGAGTTATGACGTTATCAATGTAATCGCGTTTCGCCTATGAGAGAATCGGTGGATCAAGGACTGAAGGAGAAGGACTCATCATAATAATATTATGTTTTTAACATTTAATGTCAGACGCTGGACACCGTTTTAGAATGTCATATCTCGTGACCTAGATATTTCCTTCTAAATATACACTATTGGCATCTATTTAATTAATGAATTGTTTTAACAAGTTATAAATACTACAAATAGGCCAACGGGTGAGGGCAAAGGGTAAATATAACCTAACTCGTAAGCTGTATCGTTTTAGGTTTGTAATGAACAGAAAAAACGTAAACTTAATGTCTTAAACCTATATGTAAAACTTATTATTATTATTATTATGAGTATTATGATGCATGATGCATGTGCACATTTTCTGTAACTAATATAGTATAGCCTTATAAGTTATTAAATCAGGCGCGTACTGGCCCACCGGGATACCGGGAAAATTCCGGTAGGCCCTCTTAAAATTATAAGACCTGGGCCCTATCAAATAAGTACCTGTAACTACAGTAGTTTCAGTTAAATGCAGTTATTTTCTTTTTTTAATACTAAATAATTGTTTTAAAATTATTTTAGTTGAATAATTGAAAAGATTGATACCATCACCTGGTGGCTGGAACCTACTAAGTCATAAGACACACCTCCACCACCACAAAAATTAGGTCTAGCAATTGCTAGACTTTAACCCTGGGTTCGGCGCCACTGGTTGAAAGTGTAGTTTTTGAACATTTTAAGAAGTTATTTTAAAATTTATATACTACGCAGTTAAAATAATACTTAAATAAAAATAATTATGTTTATATTGTTGTGTATTTATTTATTTTTATAGAACTTAAATTAAAATATAGATTTGGTTTATTATTTAGGTCCATGTTAATTGTATAGTTTTTTCTTAGTGTAAGAAATGGGTAGATAATCTGGCTATTGTTATAGGTATACATAGGGCCCATTTCTACAAGTAAGTATAGTAAGTAGGCCCTAATTATATCCAGTTTCCCGGTAGGGAAAATGGACCCAGTACGCACCTGTATAAAGTTGTAGGTATAATAAAGTATAAACACATTATTAAATTGCTTTTATTAGGTACCACAAAATAAATAACAAATATTACATTAAAATATTCTATGTAGTTAATAAAATTAAATGATTTTTGAAACATCAGTGCACGTTTTTCAATACCTATTTCACAAAGAATGTGGGTGCATTTTGTAAACAACTACCATAGATTTAATAACATTATTACACCTTGCACACTGCACAGTTAAATAATAAATCCAACAGGTGTAATATTATTATAGTTCATGAACACTGACGAACTGATTGTTTGAATTATAATATCGCTATGTTGGAATTGAGTGTACGTAATATGGCCTGCACACGTTTATAATATAGTACTACAGATTATGTACAATGTATAAATAATGAAAGTTGGCATCTCCAGCTCGAGTTATAAAAAAAACTTTGCACGTCATCCACATTCCGCACCGCGATGCGTGTCCTCGAGACTCAAGTTTTAAACGTGGGCACCACCTTAATCCTTACACACCATAATCTATATCTAGGTAAAGTCGCAATAGAAACATTGTTTGCAGGTACTCATTTATATTTTATAGTCGCGAAATACGTTCCAACGACGTGGTAATAATATTTTTAGACGATCACAATAATTCGTACTCATTTGTCATATTATAACAATTATTTAATCGTGTTATTGTTATTATTTTTAACAAACGATTGCGATGCTTCGGTCGATTACGGTTCGAACAGTTGTATAGGTTATTAGATATAAGTGTTATTAGTTTATTACAATACATTGTTGGGAGCCAGGGAGCGTCGAGTGGGAGCGGGCGAAACCGAGACTCAAGAGCACACACGTTTACATCGTTTTCAGCGGTCCGCGGGCCGGTTCAATAAACTTATTGCGACATATTCGACCATGTGGCTAGTAAATAATTAAATATTTATACGCCACACGATGTAACAAAGTCCAAAGAGGTATACGCATTACGCGGACACAATAATATTGTACGTTTCTATGTTTCTAATACAGTTATACCTAAGCCGAAAGTATCGAATTAATCATGAGCAAGCGATAAATCCATGTTCCGAGAACGAGCTCTCGCGACCGATAACGGTTGTAATTAACGTCAAGTACAGCGAGGCAGAATGAAAAATTCGTTTACTACAATCATATTATGATAATATTGATAACGCATGAAACTCATATATTATTACATAGGTACTTATAACGAAGTTCTATTTTACGAAATTTTCTGTTTAACGAATTTTTTTTAAAAACTATGACTTTCATATTTGATTACATGTAAATATATCTTCAAACAACGAACAAATTATACGATATCAGACATGTTTTCATTATATTGTTTTTAAAGTTATTTGTGATGAGATTGCTGATGTTCCGAAATATGACTATTAATGGAAATTAAATGTTTTACCAAAATTAATTAAAAAATTCGACCCATTAGATACTTTTAACGCTGATGAAACTGGTTTATTTTTTTTAATTCTTACCAAACAAAACGATAACTTTTTAATATGAAAAATGATTCAGCGGTAAACGGGCGCGGATTCAGAAATCTTAAATGGGGGAGCTAAACCAAAAATGAACCACTATTTTTCTTTAATGATACATGTACTATTTATACTTGGCTAATTACAATAATATAAATTTAAACCAATTATATAGATTACACGTTTTTGAATTACTTTACAGGAATAAATTTAATAAAACTTAAAAAAAGACTGTATGGGGGGGGGGCTGAAGCCCCTTAGTTTCCCTTTGGATCCGCGTTCTAATATGACTGGAACAGAAAAACGAATTATAGTTATGGAAAAAAGTAAAAATCCTAGACGTTTTAAAGAAATAAAGAAACAAATTATTATTTTAATAAGGCGTGGATGACATTTTCGAAAAGTGGATACCCCATATTGATAAAAAAATGAAGTTATTTTATTAGTGGATAATTGTTCTGCTCATCCTCGTACGTAATCAACTGTACAATGTACATACAATGTACATGCCTTCTCTACATCGTGATTCGTGATTTACTATCGTACGACTCACGCGACACGCATGACGTAACGGAAAATATGGAAAAAGACGTATCGGAACATTCGGAACGCTGCCTGTTATCACACGAACGATGGCGGCGTTTCCCGCCGGATCACGATTTAAGATAGCGTGAGCGCAGTGCGTCCACTGCACGCCGTTGAACCATGAAAAGGCTTGAACGTCATGCCGGGCAGAAATCACACGACATTCATCATACCGACGGTCGAAGAATACTTCGGTGGAAGCACCGCGTTCGTGAGAATATTACAACGGCCGGTGGACACCAGCAGGCTGTCCTGTATAGTGTATAGCGCGGACTAAGATATTTTAATTCGTGGTGCATAGTAGTGGTGCAGGCCGTGGCGGACGAGCGGACGACGACGGTGGCAAAATATAATACGGCAATCGCGATCGTTGGGTTGGCGGCGCGGTTCCCCCTTCCCTTCCGCCCTGCCGACCGGTTACCGCCGAAAACCACCTGGGTATAGTGGGTACCACCGCCGTCCGCCACCACACGGCACACGCATAAAATACATCAGAAAAGAGATTACCGCGCACCGTACGCGCATACCATAACAATCGGTCGTCGCTCACCAGTCATTACACTATTACAGCCACCGCCACCACCTCTGCAGCTATCGTCGTCTCGTGTGCTTCCGTCGGAGCCGACCGTTTGTTGTTAACGAGTCTCGCGTACCCCGTTAACTCGTTATTATTGTTGTAAGTTACTATTAGTAACACGTCTACTGAACCGCTACGTATAACAACAACAACACTGAACACACCCGCCAGTCGCCACCGCCATCCACCATCATCAACACCACTACCGCCACCGTTTGCTCACGTATGTACTTTCACTTTTGACCCCATGGAATCGCCGTGCTCGCTTCCTCGATCCAATCGTGTATAATATTTTTTGTTATGCATTTCGCAGAGCAACGTGTGTCAGTCAACATTTCAACGGCCAAGTCGAGTTTTCCACATTGCAGCGCGTGACACCAGCATGATGAACTGAATCCGGCCGACACCGTTTAGCCCGCACACGGCGTGTGCTCCAGACACAAGAAATCATCATGTCTCCAACTGCTAGGTGAGATATACCGTATATGGTGTAAAAAAGTCTTAGATCTGCAAGGTGAGTGGACAGGGGCAACTATTTTTTGGGTGACGGACGATCCAACGTAGACGCTGATGACTACTGTCACCACCATGCACTACCGTCGCTGAATATCTCGTCGCGGCTTATCTGTACGGGTCGCGTGACGGCTGCGTCCAGCTATTGGCTATATAACCGAAATAATAATATAGTATTATAATATTGTCATTGACGTATTTGTGCACGGTATACGGGAGCGCGCGTGTGTCAAGTACTTAAGTGCTTTATTGTTTAAACAGCATAGGTAATTACTAATTAGTGATAGACACAGTATCTATACAATGTGTGGAGATGATGGTGTGATCCATCGTCCATACCATTGGACTAATTATTAATATTCCTTGCCCTGGTCCGATCACAGAGTCTAGTCTGTGTTTTTTTGTAATATTGAAAGTCAATCGCTGATTTTAGGGCACCTCTTTCTCTCTATTCCCCCTGCTTTTGCTACATGTTTCTAAACCTGTTTGATCTTATGACTTTCACACAATTTGTTAATCCGTTATTCCATCAAGTCTATACTGCCATAAATAATAATGTTGTCGTTTCACATATTTTAATGTCTGATCTATCCATGAGCTACTTACTTATTTTGACATTTGTATAATAATATGTGGATTTAAATATAACATAAATCCTCGAAAACAACAGTCTTCGAATAATTTAAAAGTATTACTCATATTTTGTTAACTAAATTTTACTTACAATTTATTTCTATTTTAAATTACATATTTTACTGGCTATAATTGAGTTGTGTATGAAAAAATTATAGTGTATTTACTGATAAACTATAATGAAAACTTTGTATTACTATTTTATGTTTACCTCTTGGCTTTTTGTTGTTATCTTAAAACTTTAAAGATAAGGTAGAATTTATGAATTTAATTTGTAATTAAAACGACTAAAGGTTATCCTCTTTTATAAAATATAAATATTCAGTTATTCAATTTTATTCAGGTTATACTATATTGTTTTTAAAAATGATCAAATATATTAGAAACAATTTTTACAACTACTTATCAAGTTCTTTCATTAAAGTAGCATTTAATAAATATATATGCTTATTTATTAATTAAAAATGTGTATTTACAACTTTCATGATACTTATAGAAAAAGTAGAATTTAAATTATTTCAACATTTTGTAGAAGAATAATTTCCTAGATTTTAATAATTTTCTTATTGATTTTACTTAATTAAAAATGTTTTATTATACAACAATCAACGTCATCTTGGGTAATATAGTTGTATTAGGACGCAAGGTGTAAATAGTGTATTTCTGTAAATGGAATATCTGTTACCATTTATATACAGGGTTCTTAATGTTGTTTATAAAAACTAATTTAAATAAAGAATATATTTTTAATTTTATGTTATTAAAATATTATACAACATTTTTGCAACTTCAGTGTATTTTTACTTTTTTTTATGTGGTAACATTTATTTTTAATTTTATAGACTGAAGAAATAGACATGTACAAATTAAATATTAAACATTTAATCAATTATTTATATACCTAAGTATTTAAAGTTCAGATGAGTAAATTAGTGCACCAATATTTTGCAAAAAATTAGGTACTTGTTACTTAACAGTTTTAATTTGAATTTACTTAAAAAAAATTAATTGCCCTAGAAAATATGTTGTTAACGTTAAGAAAATCATCCTGTATTCATGCTGTATTTCAAACTACTTTATTTGTTTAACTGACAATTGATAAAATAGTTAAAATATTGATGTTTAAAGTTGCATATACAATAATGAGAAGTGTATGGCTAAAAAAATGAATTCTTGACTTAGATAAGTTTATACCTTGCATTGCCATGCCTATAATTTAATTTTTAATTAGGAATATACAAATACCTACTCTGTGTTATAAATTATTTTAATGGTATACAATCAAGTAACAAAGCATGAGCACCATGTTTTCAATATTAAATGATTCAAGAGTAATCTTAAACAAATAAAGGAAAAAATATTTCACTATTTTCATGATATTTATTTAGAGCCAAAAGTGCTTTGGAAAAGATAATTTGATTGAGTTAAAAGTTTATATTTGTTTTTTGTCTTGCGGGTTTGAATTTTACTGTACCCTATCCACCTGTTAATGAGTACTTAAATAGTTCTTGCATCTTAAATCTATAATGAAACTGGTTTTATCTAATTTTAATTTAAAATTATTATTAATATAACAATTAAATAAATATAATTAATTTTATTAACTGGTGAAAATATTAAGTAGAGAGGATATATTTTAATTTGTTTTATTATTATTTTTCCAGTGCCAATATGGCTACTTTATACAAAGATGGTGTCACCACCAAGAACTTATCAATACAAATCATCAGCAATATACAATTTATATCATTCAATAATATACCACGTATATTGCAAGAAATCAAGGATGTCGCAGGTACTACAGCCAAATTGCTCGTTGCTTTTGAGCAACGAGCCAACAATTGCTCTATCATCAAAAGCAATATGTAATTTAAACGACACAGAATGGGATAAATTAACAAGGAGTGATATGGCTGGAAAATTATTAGAACACTTAGACAAGATGTATAGTAACAATGATGGTAGGTATTTGTTTGCTTTAGGTATTTAATATTAATAATAGCTAAATTATATTAGTATGACAAAACATGACTTTATTTTGTTACAACATTTGTGAAGCTCCTACTTAAGATCAAAATCACTACAATTTTATGTAAGTACATTTTCAAAGTGAAGGTACTTAAATTATTCTTCAGTATTATGAATCTTCATTATCTTCTCAGTTAAAATCCAAAATTTTATTAATTTCTGATGCTTAGTTTTTCAAATATAAATGCCTTAAGTTTACCTGTTTTAAGGTGTCTAAATTTAAAATCCATATACTACCTAGTAATTATTGTTGTTAATTCTGAAGTATGTAATTATCAATAACATATAGATTATTTATTACTAATCCTTAAAAAGCTATATGTATCTTAAAAAATTATAGATAACAGCCGTGATTTTATAGTTTCTGATCAAAAATATTCGTTGGGCTACACTCTACAGCAGCTTTGAAGTATCTGAACTCTAATCTAGTATCTAGTGTTCAATATAGAAAACACTGACGCAATTATAGTGAAGTGTTTAGTCACTTTTTAACTGTTATAGCATTTATGTTGTCTGACTTACATTTACATATCAATTAACTAACGACAGCATCTCATTTTGAATTTGGAAATAGCCATTGTAACAAGCTTATAATGTATGATACACTATACCCTTGTGCAACCATTTCTGAAATGGTTTCAGGTAAATTTATATCTTATTATTATTTTATTTACATAATTCTTAATATTTATAGAGTATTCAATAATTATTGTTTGGTTTGATAAAGAACTTTTGTTTACTATAAATTACCTAAATTGTCTAATGCCAATATTGGTCATATGTTTAGAATATTTCATCCTTGTTTCATACATATATACCTATCTAAAATTATTGTTTTTTTTTTTTAATTTTTAGAATTATTGTTACCTTCTTTTTTATGATAGTATTGATATAAATTGAAAAGTTTAATTCATAATTAAGAATCTATATGTATTATCAATTTCAATTAATTCAATGTTTCTATTTAATAAATGTAAGTATATATTTTTTCTTACAATGCCAAACAATTTATATTTAAAAAATCACCACCAATGTATGTTTTGAGTTTTATAAGTTTTAACATATATTTAATTTAAATTTTATATTTTATGTATAATATATTAATATGTAATAACAGTTATTGCATATAATGTTTTGAAAATCTTAAAATTTAAATGGTTTAGAAGTAATTACATTTAAATACCTATAAAAATATAGATAAGTACCTATAAAAAATGAATTAATATGAACAATTTTAAGATTATTGATTCACGTGAACAATTAATAAATCCAAACAAATATTCAAGATTGTAGTTAATTTAAAATTTTTTAAGTTTTTGTCTAAAATAATTTTTACATATTATGTAAATGTAGCTTTTCAAATTTAATATGTATGAACCAAGTCAAATTTTAATAAGTTTGGAGTAAAAAAGATTTAATATTTATTGTTTTAATTCATAAATTAAATTGATACGTACAATTTTCATTTTATAAATTAAATTATCATTTATTTACACTGTTACAATAGTTCATTATCTAATGCTTAGTCTTACTTTTTTCTTTATCTATAACTGATAAAACATTTACCATATTTTATATCAGTAAAATAAATAAGCATATAAAACATTTTTAAATGCGGCTAGTATAAATTATTATCTTCTTCCCAATTTGTTATTTCGTTTGCAATTTTATATTTTTATTTATTTTATTTGTTATAACAGTCCTTGCATCTAGGTTTTGGAGTTATCTATTTAAATTTTGATATATGTTAAACAGTGATGTTTTATATTAACCCTAATATTTTTGATGATTTTCCCTTTAATCAAGAAAAAATGTGTGATCATAAAAATGTATAGTGTAATTTGATGACTAAACATTTTTTTCTTCTGTAGCTTCATTTGAATGGGTTTTTTTGTATTTTATACCAAAAGTGGATATTAGTGAAATCTAATCTATCTTGTACGCTGTTAGTATGTTAGAAATACTCTTCATACTTTATTTTGATCTTATGTTTAACATTAAAATATCATAACTTATTACATAAATTACCTACCTAGGGTGACAGTTTGGTTGCCTCAGTTGCTTATCAGTGCTGCGGTAAGGACCATCTGGCATTGCTAGTTCCTAGATGACCACCCAGATTCTTATCGATAAAGCCATACTCTATGTACACATGCATATTCCAAAACATACTCTTTCCAAATTAATCCACATTATCTTACAGCTAATGGCCATATTTGCTAACGTTTAAAATAATTAAAAAAAAAATTATAAAGGACAATATTTGAATATTGTCAATGATTTGTTTGAAACATTAATAAATATTTTGATTTTAAAGAAAGTTATAAATTAGTTAATACTATAAAAAATGCTTATTGTACCTAATATTGTTCTGTAAAATTTATGTAATAACCTTAATGGCTTATTAATAATTGATAACTATATAGTTAACAATCATGATGAGTGGAATAGTATGAAGGAGAGTATTTTTACTAGATGATCTGTTTGTGAGACAGAAACGACTGATTTCATTGTTACTGTCTAAGATAAAATTTCAGTTTAACATTATTTTAAACTGTTTTTCTTTATAATATTGAACTTTAATCTTTGTTTTAAATTATCTATGTTACTTAACATAATAGTGTTGCGAGTTGTTAGATGTTGATTCTAATATTCCGTTTAAAGCATTAGTTATCAATATATAGGTAGGCAAGGCCACATTGAAAAACTTCTGAGATTGCTAACCGATTTTTATGTTTATATTTGTTTTTATATCTCCCAAACTTAATACCTGCTTCTATATTGACTTTGTATTAATATTAAAAATGAAAAAGATAAAGGTACTTTGGGTGTAAATATAACAAGAAAATTTTAAAAAGAAAAACCAATCAATAATATGATGAATATTTAAGTTCTAAGTTCTACCTCTGTTACCACTACCACTATTGCTACTACTAAAATACTTCAATATTACTACTGTTAATATACTATTACTAATATCATTACTACTAAATTTAATGGTTTTTGGTTGTTGCCAACTAGGAAACACGTGATCAGTATGTGAACCACTATTCCAGTGGTTCACCTTGCCCCTTGCTCGTATGAATATGCGTATAATAATAATAATATATAATATGCATAGGTATTATTCTTTTATTAATATTGTGCTCGAAATATAGAAAAAAATTAAAACGTCAACACTGGCATACATGCGCGCAATCGCGTAAACATGTTGTGTTAGGAGTAAAAGAATAATAATAGTAATATTGTAATAATGGTAAAAAAAAAAATCGCAAATTGAGGAGAAGGGAGATTTGTTATTCGAGAGTCTTTGTGCGTGATATAGGAAGCAGAGCAGTGTCGTGTCCCGCTGCAGTGTTCAGTCAACTTCTCGCGCGGTGCAATCAACCAGTTGTTCGTTGAAAGTTTACGCACGTTGTTTAATAGATGTATTTTCGTTCACATGGTAGGTCGTGGCACATCACATAGTTGTGTGATTATGAAGTTCATCTATCATTACACCTGGAGCAGGCAAATTATATTCAACTCGCAAAAATTGGTAAAAAGAAGGTGAACGGTAAAAAAGCAAAACAATTTGCGCGCCTTCCCGAGTGAAACCAAATATCAAAGTCTAATACTACTTTTTGTTTCTTTTTCTTTTTGTTATAATTATATATATATATATATATATATATTACTGCTATATCTATTAGCCGATCTTGTATTATCGTATAGATACCCTTATAGTTGTTATTTTGTTTAATTTTTTCCTTTGTTTGTTTCTATTATTCTTTATTATATATTCAAAAAAAAATATTTTATTTTACATCATAGGCAACTTTACTCTGTAAATTATTCTGCCGTTGGGTATTTACATACATTTCATAATAGATATTTGGTTTCGTGTCAAAACACGCCAAGGCTGATGATAACTCAGCACATGGCTACCGGAATGATTTCATCTTTTTGGTGCTCCTCTGGTACGTTAATGGATCATATTATTTTTAACACTATTATTTTATTACCATGTAAAAAATTACTAGTATAACTAATTGTATTGTATTCGATATTGAATTTAATCACTGGTTTCGGACGAATCAATTTCCTTTGTTATATATTGTCTGTTGCTAGGTTGGATTCAGAATTAATATAGGATTAGGATATTAAATATATTTATTGATGTATATATACACAACAATATGCTAATCGATGAACATACTAAGCATCTAATTATTATTAACAGCAATTATATAATTTTTCTCCGACGAAAATATTACTTATCTTCGTTCAAACACATGGATAAGTTGTGATACTTTTAAATTGATTTAACTATGGTTTTTTCGAATATTAGTGAGAGTATTTCAGTGTAATATTTAAAAATAATTGAATCGATTTCGATATTTTTTAATATTTCAGCTTAAATTAAACTGTATGTTATGTGTGTACTTTTAATTAAGTAATTGAAAAAAATGGATGCAAAACATTAAAATTAATTGTTTAACATTCAATTATCTAGTTTGTATTTCTTTTCACAAAAGTTATTTTAAAATCTCGATTAAACCTTTTTCATTATTATTGCAGTACGTAGATATTTTAATATTCGATACGTTATTTTTAATTTAATGCTTACATATTATTTATATATAGGTGTATATATAATATAGTATATGTGTGTAAATGTATAACATAATTTTAAGTGAAATGCATTTAACTCAATGAGCTTTTTTATAAATATAAATATAATCGACTACTTTTGTGACATGGATTTGATTAAAACATTTCTAGTATTTAATGTATAATTACTATCATTAAGTTTTCCAGTCGACCCAATTTTTACAGATATTAATTTTTATCTAGGTCAAAGGGTGTTATTGTAAAAAAAAATATCAAACTAGAGATCTCGTCATATTCATTATACGCTATGTGCAACTAACCTCGTATGATTTTTTTAAAATAATATTGAAGTATATTATGTTGTTATGCGTGTTATTATCAATATGCAGAATAATGGTTTCTGGTCAAATGAGAATATGATATAATCAAATATTAAAACATTTTGCTTTATTAGTTAAAGATAAAAATATTTCGGGGGTGGTGGTGAGATGAGGACAATGGCATAGCTTAGTATTTGAGTTTCTCGAAAAAAAGGTTATGCCTTATTTTATACTTTCAAAATGATAATATATTAATATCTAATTTTAGTAACATCGATTGCTCTTTTCCGTTTCATACTTACACCTTTTCATATTATAAGGTACAATGATCTGTGGATTTTTGCCGTTTTTTTGTTTCATAAATGTACATATTTTTCATACAAAACTTGTGTATTGTTAGTGAATTATTTTGTTCGTGATTGCTAATTTTATTACTTCATATTATAATGTCTCATTCCTGAAAACATGATAATTTTTTAATTAAATTGTTTATTATTTTAAATAAAGTAAACTATAAATGTCCAAGAAAATTATTTAATTACAAATGTTTTTCGATTGACACATTTACGGTTGGTAGTTATTTATCTATTAAAATATTTGCAAGACGTTAATCGTTTAAGCTCAAGGTTCAGTATTCATAACTATTTTTTTTTTTTTATCTAAAAATCAATTTTTTTTTATACATTATACATTGGTATAATGGCAGTAAAATTGAATTAATAAACACTTAATAAAATTATTATATTTCTGTTTTATGTATTTCGGAATTCGGATAACTTAGAATAATCCATTCTAATATTTCGTGCATACATGATAAATAATTAAATTCAGGCATTGATATTTATTGCTTAAAACACGATATATATTTTGATTTATTTGCAAATTTCCTTGACTTATTGACTGTCTAGTGATATTAATAATGAAAAATAATAATCGAATTATAT
Source organism: Chaitophorus viminalis (assembly GCA_025469195.1). Classification (NCBI taxonomy): domain Eukaryota; kingdom Metazoa; phylum Arthropoda; class Insecta; order Hemiptera; family Aphididae; genus Chaitophorus; species Chaitophorus viminalis. The sequence goes on from JAIPRK010001782.1 coordinate 31,823, forward strand.
CATGATAATTCTTCTTTGTTCCGTTTGGAATTCATTTATTTTTACGGTACTCGAGTACAAAAATACACATTAATATATAAATAACATTTTGCTACTCCGAAGACTTGTAACAATTAAAATAATTACAGTTTATCGCTGGGTGTTGGCTCTTTTCGGTTAATGTTAGATAGACATCCAGACGATTTTTATTATTATAATAGCGACTATTATAAGTCGGGCATATATTTAGATAAGCAGTTGTATTTATGATTTATCCATTGAGTCTATTTGGGTCACTTATGTACTTCATAAAGGTCAATATTTATCATAAGATAATTTACTGATGCATAGTTGAATATAGTATAAAATATTGTGACTGTTTTTACAATCGATCGATACTTATGTATTATACTCTGAACTGAAGTGAATCCTATCTTAATCTTACAATCATGCCTGAAAAAAATATACTTTAAAGTTACATTTTTGTATTGAACTTAAAACTACTGTAATGTGTATACATAGTATTATTACACATATAACTATTTACTGTTTGTGTTTAGGATTTTTCAAAATTGTAACCTGTTAATGAAAATTTAAATTAAAGATATATTATATATTTTTCAGAATCTGAAACTATCACAGATTGGTTAAATGAAGAAAAATTCATTGACTTGCCAATATTTGATGACTTCATGACAAACACTTCTCCAAATCACGTTGAAATGAAACCAATTGAATATCAGAAATTTGTTCCGTCAAACAAAGCTATCCAATACCAACCATACCCAACCCAACAGTATGCACCTATGTATTGCCAACAAACTTCTGTTCAGCCAAAATTCAATTATGTCCCACCAGCTTCATTAACACCACCAGAAAGTCCTAAAGATACCGATGCCCTAATGTCTATGTTGGATGATATGCAACCTGAAGAACTCAGTCAGTTAGTAGTTGATGAAGATACTTTATCAGACTTTATGTCATCAGACGCTAGCAGCCACACTGATTCTTACAGTGAAATACCACCTAAACGGGCTAAACCTTATTCACCAAAAGCGCCAAATGAAGAAAAACGATTACGTAAAAAAGAACAAAATAAAAATGCAGCTACAAGGTATAGGATGAAAAAGAAAGCTGAAGTCAAGGAATCTGCAATGGAAGAAAAACAACTTTTGGAAAAAAATGATACACTCAAGGATGAAGCTAAAGAACTTGCCAGAGAAATTAAGTATTTGAAATCACTGTTGAGGGATGTTTACAAAGCTAAAGGACTATTGAATTAAATTACTTTTAATAATTTATGATCTGATTATTCAACTTAAATGGCTTATGTTTGAATAATGATTAAATGCAGTGCTAGGCATGATGCTCATGTAGAATTTTCACACAAATGCTGTTTTTATGTACCATTAAGTACAAGTACAGTATTAAAATTTGGAATACCTATCTATATAACAAGTACAGCCATTATCTCCTTGTAAATATATACTTATTCCTTTTTCTACTAGTTTATTTTTAAAGATTTTATATTCATAAGTACCTTTTAGAGTTAACCAAGCAAATGTGTATAATCATCAAGCATATAATATTTGATCTTGTGTTAAACTAAAGACATTTAATTATTATTATTATTATTTTAATATTTGTAAAAAAAAAATAATGATAACAAATTTGTTTTAATTATATTTTTTCCAATCAATTATTGTGAAGCATTTTTAATAACATAGTTTCACATATCATTTTGTATTACATCTGAAATCTCTCAAGTTATATATTACGCTTGATTATTATACTCAATTCCTTGGTTAAATTTATTTTAATAATATTAAAACAAAATAGAATTTAAAGTTTAATTATTATAAAATTAAGACGGTTCAAAAACGAAACAAAGATTTTGTATTACTAAGCAATTGATACATTTCACCTAAAATGTAATGTATTGTTTTTAGAATATTGACATTTTATAATTGCTTAAAATGTATTTGTTGGTTACAATTAAACAATGATTTTTAAGGTATTCTTATAATAATTGTGCATATATATTATTATTGAATAATGATTTGCTATGACATTTTTTAAAGCTATTATTATTTCAACTTGGAATTTATTGCAAAATAAATTTTATCCAAAATTAAGGTTTTTTTGAGAGTAATACTTACTGGTGTTTTACAATTTTCATTTCAATTTTTTTGTAATAAATATGATGAACACAATACAGTTTGTTAATAACTGATAGTTAAGATAACTTAATGTTTTTAAAAGATAATTTATGGGATTGTTAACAAAAAGACAAAATGTAATAAATTTGATTAACCTTAATGTAGGCAGTTTTTAGAAATATTAAATTATATGTATTTAATTTTTATGGTATATTACTTTTACATAATTATTAATTATATTCTATCACCACTATATTTTATACGGTTACATTTTATCATTATACTTTACATTTATGTAAATCAACTTTATACTTTATTAAATTTGTTGTTTTAGAAGAATTCAAAAATTATATTTTATTCTATTACACATCTATGATCTTGAAAATCATGTTATATTAAATTATCTGTATACAATATGATTATCTGATAGTAATCAAATCAGGTTTAATTTCAACTACTGGACGGAGTTGAAATGATTAAGATTACATTATGATTAACCAAGTTTTTATTGAAAACCGGTTTTTTTTTTCTTTTGATTAATTAATGACAAAATTAATTTTAAGTGTAGCATCTGTGACAAAACAGTTATGAAGTTATTAATATTAGGTGGTATTTCATTAATAACAAGTACCTATTTTTTTGTTGACGATAAAGAAGATATGTCATATATTGATATCGTGCAATGATATTAGCCTCACGAGATGCATTAGTCTGGATCTAGTACTATGGTAATGAATTTACCTAAAATTTAGGTTGTAGAAGAATCGTTTGTGGCGTACAAATGTACAATTATAGCAATAACCACTATCAAAACCGTTCATCACTTACTAGGTATCAGAGAATAATAGTTAAAAAAATAACTAAAAGATGTAGAAACGGTACGCGATTTTACTGTTAGATATAAATATTTCGGATGCATAAAAATTACATTTTTATGTAATGCTTTTAAATCTGAAATTTGAATTATAAACCATTTAGGCCGTGAACAAACGAAAGATTGCTTTGGAAGTAAGAATATTGCCTGCAAAATTAACACTAGTGTATACCTACCTAAATTGAAACAAAAGCAATATAAGAAGAGCAATATTTATCCTTTTCTAAACGGTGATGGTGAGTTATCTATTAACGTAACGATAAACACCTCTATACACGTGAAATTTTTTTCGGGTGGAGACCTCTCTGGTATAAAATAACCTTTACCCGTAGGATAACTAATTTATTGCCCTATACCATTATGTGCTCTTGTAATTGTCGAATAATTTATTTAAATATTGTTGTCATTTAATTTCCCGCTAAAAACTTACCCTATTATTTTCGCTTATCGGTAATCACTTGGGTCGTGCGTATAGAAAAATTAATGCGAAACGACATGGTTGGGTAGAGCAGTTTGATTTTCGTTTCTCACGAATACCCGTTACCTAGAGATTATGCCCCCCCTTGAGGTTAAGTTAAAGTGTTTAAACATTCTCCGGAAACTTTTTTTTTTTCGTCGCTGATGATTAATTATTGTGACTTCAAAGTTTCAATGAACATTTAGATTGCATGTGTTGGTCTATAAAATAATTGTATTTACGGCACTTAATTAGTGCCGTTGAAGGTTTCTCCAGTGATTCCGGTACACACAACGAAACAAATTTTGAATTAGGATTTAGGAATATAATATATTTTATGCATACGCCGTACAGATATATTATGCACTTGGGTATTTTTACTTTTTACTTAGGTAGTGTTGAATGTTTATGATGAGATGACCATTGACTAGTCTAACAAGTTTCAAGAGGACTTATTTTGCTGAGACGCTGAATATAAGTCGATTGATGTTAACATTGTAGTCAGTAATGAATAAATATAACTGATTGTGTGCGATGCAAGTTAAAAATGCTAATACATCTAAGGACTCCGCGTTGTATTTTTGCAAAATACGTATACAGTTTTAAAAAGTAGTTAATATCAAAACTTTTTCAATTTGACATTTTCGAGGTTTGTTTTTTAAAATTGATTTACAAACAATTATGCAAAAATCCTCAATCTATACCCAAAAATATTCTTCTCTTTCGATAATGCAGGCTTTTTTCGTTTTAACCCTTATTGCAGTCAAGGACTCAAGGTATTATCACAACTCGTTTAATAATTAATATATTGCAATGTGCCATTTGATTTGATTTTTCTATCATTTGAAGTATGGACGCGTGTGACGGTTAAAGTAAATGCTGATGTGTATGCTTCCGTTGATACACTTTCAAATAAGTATAAAGCGTAGTAATAATATTTTAAATCATATTACCAGGGAAAAAATGAACGACAAAATTATCAATTGTTTGCTGACAAATAAAGAAAAATTACGAACAATTCTTGGGAGTATAGGTGTACGTCATTTGAAAATAGTAGAGATGCACAAATAATATAACCACTACCACATATTGTGTACAAGTAAACGGCAAGTGCGTAAATCTGAAAACGTATTTTGTTACTGAATTAATGTTATAACTTATAAGTATACGGGTATACCTATCAGTATACAATACGCTTATATTCTACGTTTCATCGATTGCATGCGCTATCCTTGTGCCCATTTCATTAGGCGTGAACAATGTGAAGGTAACGCCGACAAGCGACGTGAAAAACCATTTTATTTACATATTATTTTTGACCTTCATCGATGTACTTAGTACTTATATTTTTCGGCATTCCTATATAAATATATATATATATATAACTTATTAAAATCAGGGTTTACGTACAATTTTTCCCTTCGTTACATTCGATACAAAAAGTAATAATTTAAAATGATATGTATTTATAAACTTATAAATAACAATAAATTATTATCAGCTAAAGTCTGCGCCTTATCACCTTAATAAAACAAAAATTTAAAAATTAAAACACTGCCCCCCCTCCTTGACAAATTTCTACGGACGCCCTTCAGCCCTTGTGAAATAATATTTATTTTTTTTCGCTAGTGTTTGTTCCATACCAGTGACCTACAGTACCACTTGTTGTATTCAGTACCGTGAGTTTGTACTTTATAGGTTCAAAATTCAAACAATCCAAAACTCAATACTGGCCTTCTTTATTATTTTTAACATCTTTGTATTACTATTTATGGTTTAAACGGACCCTAAACCTGGTGGAACTGGGTGCGTTTTAATTGTGTTTGTGTGACGGCTATAGAGACTTGTTTTTACTCTGCAAATTTCAATTTTCACACATCAACTGAAATTCTATTTCAGTTCACCCCAAAACAAGGTTTATGCTTAAAGAGAAGTCGCAAAATCATATTATATATTTTAATTATAAGTGTATAAATATATATTATTATTTATTATTATATATTAACAAGACAGTAACAATATCAGACATAATATGTAAAAAAAAAAAAATGACTATAGGTATCATGCGCAAATCGTACCTTTAGTATGTTTACCTCTCGTACCTATGGGTATAATTAAACGTCTAAACGAATGAATTTCTAAAAACATAAAAATTCTTGCCACGGTTCTTAATTTTATAATTATATTATACATTATATAATAACAAAATGGCTTCTGAAGTTTTTAATCGTTATTAATTATAAGAATATTCCATACGTATATTATAATTAGGTAGGTAATCTCTTATAAGATATATATATATATATATATTTTTATATAACCCCTATAATATGTCCACTTACACTTTAAGGTTTTAATCTATTTTAGCACGCCAGTTACGCTACAAACTTTAAAACACGATTAACGAAATTCTTAATCCTTTTGAGTAGAAACGCAAATATTCCACACACATACATACACGTTCCATTTTCATGTTTTTAAACCGAAACGTGCACCGTGTATGAGTAGTACCTATGTATATTATAATAAAATGATATAATAATGTTCATATAGTAATTATGTGATATTATTAATAACAATGCAAATTACGTTGTAATTTAATGTTTGCAATCGTCTATGATAATAATGATACCTATATAATATAATGGGCAAGAGGTGTTCTCAGGAGTTTATGGGGGGGAGGGGTATGAAAATATATTAAAAAATGAGCCGTGAAGGCTATGCTTCCACATCCTTTTTTTATATAAAAATAACATACATTAAATTATAACATATAATATTATATTATTTTACAAAACGATATCAATTTTCCTTGATTTCTTCAAATAAGTTTTCAGTCGTTTCATATAGATATAAAAATGTTTAATAATGATAACAAGTCAAATAAAATATGTTTATTGATTATATTTTATTTTTTGATTATTATCATTAAATATCAGTTAAATATGAAACTCCATATTATTATTACCTATGAAAAAGGCCAAGGGGGATCTATCCCCCCCTTCCGTTAGAACGCCCACGTAATGGGGAATATCAAAAATGTTAATACTTTTGAGTTTTAACTCAATATGTGACGTAAATATAGTCATATAGATATTGCATGTGCATTGGTGTATAAAATGAAGTCTTTATTTGCGCAGGTGACGCGTCATGACGCGTGAGTGTTGCTCGCTCGTATATACTGAACAAGAATCTGCAGGAAACCTGTCTAATGTCTATAACGGACATTTTCAAGCATTTTATCGAAGAAAGATTTTACGTCTTAGTATCACACCATTTACGATTTACCCTATTATTGTACATCGTTATATTGTGTATGTGCACCTATCGTGTATTATTGTAGCACTAGTGCACTACTATAGTATTGTACACAGTACACTGTCCCACGTAAGTACGGTAGGTGAATGTATAAAATAATAAATACATGAAATAATAAAATATTAATATAATATCATTAAATTCATTATACATTTATATTGTACATTGAGTTTTCACCTTTCGCATAAATATTATATAGGTACGTGTTTAAATGTTTATCAAACTGCTTTATAAGATCGATTGGTTTAATTTAATGCACAGATAATAATTTTTCTTTTTATTGTTTTCAAGTACTTAATACTTAATACAATATAGTCTCAAAATTCTATTACATTAACCAACGATTATTACATAATAATAAGCCTCGTTTTCAGCTATCACATTTGGTCATTTGGAGTATTATTAAGTGTATGTATACATATGTATACTGCATAATACTAAATACATATTTATTCATGCATACATAATATATTAATATACTACATACAACTAATAACAGATATCATTATATCTATATAACTATATATAAAGTGTCTCGGATGCAAGAAAATTGGAAACTCGCTCAGCCCACCAGTAATATGACATAATGTACCCTAGAGACAGTACCTATGCAATAACTAGACAGACAGTATAACCTTTTCCCGTTCAGTTGCTATGTACATGAGGTGATGATGTAGTGACCCTCAGCGATTGGTATTGCAAAAAATATACTCACGCGATCCACCATATTCCGAATTCAACTGTAATGCTTACCTACCTATAATTGTTGAATATTTAGTTCTGTGAAATAAATAATATATATATATATATAACATATATTCATGTAGTAGAGAATTGATAGGTATTTCTTATATTTAAAAGCTGGATTAAATTAATTTTAAATTGTAAAATATGTATGCAAACATGCACTAAAAAAAGGCAAATCACGCATAATTAAATCTCAATAAATAAGTAGATATGTTGGTATATAATTGGTAAAACTGTAAAAGTACGATGAATTTAGTAGTAAGTATGTTAATTGGAAAAACAATAAGTTGTTCAGTGTCTAAAAAATGTTTTCATGCGAAAATTTAAAGCAATTAATTTAAATGGTTTCAAAATTAATAAATTGTCAATTACACATTAAATGTATTTGTACTTCAATAATATATTTTATTAATCAATATTTATAATTTGAATCGTAATAATAAAATAATGAGGAAGTTATTTGAGAGCCTATGATAAGTTCATTCAATACAAATTTTGAAAGAAAATTGAATATAACAAGTAATTATTATACTTATAGGTACCTGCACCTACATAAGACATTAATACATATTAATTACAATTACCTATACAGTAAAATATCCGTACAATCTACACTTATTGAGATTATATTTTACAATGATTAAGTGAATAATAGTTTAAATGTTTGTCTGTAATTAAATAATTTTGATTTATTAAAAGTATGAAGTAGTACCTAGTTATATGTCATTAAAATTAATGTGAAAACATTTAATTAATACTATTATTTGTTATTTGTTGCTCGAATGGGTCAAAGTATAATTAGGTATCAGAAAAAAAACTGTCTACAATTAAGTAATTCGTGTATTTTGCATTTAAATTATAATTTAAAAATTAGTATTAATTAAAATTAATACGAGAATGGCATACGTCTAATGGGTAAATGTTAATGTTCCTACATAAGTAATTTACGTAGCTATCTAACAGAAAAAAACCATTATTAAGCCAACTGATAAATAAATGTAAAACAACTTCATAAATGTTTTATCGAGTTTTTTGAAATGTCACTATCGCCAGCAATTAATTTATTTTTAAAATAAATATTACTATCGGAATTTTAAACATACGAGTATAATATGTACCTATGTAATATAGGTTGATAATCTATTTTATATGGTACCTGTGTACTGTGTAGTTTGGGTTACATGACGTGTGTTTATTTAGAACACAAAACGCCACTAATTATCAAGTATATACTATACTCATGTTAGTCATACAGGTAATATCTATGTAAACATTATTATCATCATTTATATTTGTGGATACAATATTACACTTTATTGGTCATTTTTTGGATTACTGTAGCTCATTACTACAATAATAATTCTAAGTTGTATCTACGTCTTATTGTTCATTTAAGTACGTCACTAAGACCTAAATAATTAAATATAACCATGGGACTTTCTATATTCTATAGGTAATAGCTATATCCTATAGGTGTACCTATTTGATATTTTTCTTGATTATTTATTCCAAAGACTACAATTTTATGTTTAACGTACTTTTCAATTATATTTTGTAGATATCTATTTACAAAAAATTAAAAAAAAATTAACTATTATTCATGGTCTGATTTAAAACGATTACCTATATAGTTTTAATAGTGGATAGCTTACTCTGTATAGTGTTAGTCTTTTAATTGTTTGAAACCTTCGTATCCTAAGGTCTGAAATAATGTTGGGGCCAATAAATGTTTTCTGATATTTTTAAGGGGAGGAGCAGCTTAACCGCAACTCCCACTTGTCTCATAATATACTGCAATCAACAATAAAATAATTAATAATAATTAATAAATAATAAAATAATTTGTTCAGAAACGATTTAAAAACAAATTACATATAACGCTATCTTCATTTGACACATATAATGTTATATAACTACAGACTTAATGTACCTATATTGTATTTATCTGTTAATTAAAATAATAAAATACACCAGCCACCACATGCAAGTCCACAAAGGCATTAGGCACTGAGCTTATATTATTATTAGTGATGTCAGGAATTTGAAGACAAGACTTAACCACCACTGAACCTTTTAAGTACCTAGTGTTTCAGTCTTTATATTAAGGATCTGAACCTCATTCAAACAAGCTTAATTAACTTAATCTCAAGATGAGTTTAGAAACACTACTAATACCTATCGTGTACTCATTTAATAATTTACAATATGCGCAGCACCCATTAATGGGTAATTTTATATAAAAATCAATTTTGAATAAGCTAATGTTTTGAATTATAGTTACTGGCAGTGCACATATATAAAAGTAGAATTAAGAATAAACATTTGTATATCTGTTATTACCTAAATACCTACAAATTGTGTTAAGTATACATAAAATAGACTATAGTAATAAAACCTTCAAAATTACTATAATTATTATATTATGTGGACGTGAAAATATGTATCTTGCTTTGCTTAAATTAGATAATATATGTTATTGTATATTTTAATGAATAAAGGTTAAGGTAATTAATTTTTAAATATTATTCTGTATGTATATATAATTAATTATTTTTATAATGTCTAATACTCGAATGTAATAAATTTACTTAACAATTAAATTTGTTGTTTGGCTTGAATAATCTATTAGGTATCAAATAATCATCAATTATTAGTCTTTGTATTTTATAATATACATGGTTAGTTTTTCCAGTCATATTTATTGACTGATTGAAATATTTGGAAACCATAATCACTTTAATAATGGCTATAATGTGATTTGTTTTGATTCTTTTTTTTTTTTTGTTTTGAATGAACACATTATATTATTATGTAATATAAATTGTATTCAATATAATACAAATATAGATACGTATACATAGAATATATGAGACTATAATATTGTACAAAGTACCAATGTGTATTTATTTGTTTGCGCCATAACAGGCATTAATTTAAAGACAGTATATATTTTGATTAAACTTAGTATAACATTAACAATTACAATATAACTGCAGTTACATAATATTATTGAATAATACATTGATTGTCAAAAAAGTATCCGAGAAATAATTAAGACTACCTACGTAATATTCAATGCAATGGGTGGTTGAACCCATCATATACCTACAATGATGCTATTTAAAATGTGGTTTCTTTTTCCTTCAAGTTTGTATTTTACATCATTATCAGAAAGAAAATTTGTTAATTAGCTATTAGTGGTGGACATATCCGGATTATTCGAATTTATCAAATCCGAATTTAGTGAATCCGGATTTGACAGGTTATCCGGAGTATCCGAATTATTCAATTCAATTTTGCTGTTCGATGTCTCATTTTTAAATTCTAATTATATTTAAATTCA
>JAIPRK010001783.1:0-42608 GCA_025469195.1 Chaitophorus viminalis
TGTCTATAAATAAGTCAAAATATGTCAAAATACTTTGAAAACTTATGTATGTATAGATAATACTAATATAAAGATTTGGTGAAAATTTCAACTAGTTGCGGTTTTTCGTTTTTGAGTTAGAGCATTTAAAAAAAATGTAGTTTGTAAAAACGTGATTTTGCGTAAAATTTCCCGTTTTTTTGTAATTTTTTTGTCGTTTTTTTCGATTTTTGCAAAAATTATTAAAAAAGTTTGATTTTTGACTTGCCCAAGTACCATCTACATTCACTTTCCTTTCAGGAAAGTTGCTATTTCAGATAATCGAAGCATTTTTACTGCAAAAAAAGTTTTCGTCAGACACAAAAAAAAAAAAAACACACATCATTGTAAAATCAATAGATTCCATCACTCCGTTCAGAATCTAAAAAAGGGGTTTTCAAACCTTTGGGGGGGGGGGGTTCTCTGAACATCATGGTTTCGTAACTTTTGCTCTTTCTCTGTCCTAGGCCGTGGTCTATTGTGCTCGATTAAATTTGATATTTTTCAGTAGTTATACGATATGATATTATCATAATATATTCCTTTGGAAAATTATCGTATAATATTGCCCAGTGGTTTATGGGATAAAAATAAGCCTTACTGTGAAAACAAGAATAGGTAAAATCCGAAACCCGGCAAAAACACTCGCATCCCGCGCATACTCTATTGAGTGCATTGTTTCGCGACGAATTTCGATACCGTTCAAGCAGTATCGCAATCTATTGAAATTCATAAACAATTCGATGCCATCACATAATCGAAAATAATTACCGAAAGGATTTCACGACATGGGGGCTCGTTCGAAGTTTATAATGTCGCTAATAATATTTGTCATTATATTAATTTTCGTTGATAAATGTAGTCTTCCGGTCTCTTGAAGACGAGATAATTCATTGTATGAAATATTATACAACATAATATGCAGGAATACATCATATTATATTATGAGTATTATGAGAGCACCATGTGGTGGAACAGCTTTTTTTGACTTACGAATATTGTGGTCCACGAGTATAATACACCATTACGTGCCTTGTGCATTATTTAAAGTTATTCTCAAGAGCAACGTGTGAAGATAGATTTGAGGTTTTCTACCAGACCTCGGCGCTGCATTGTGTGCAGATTTCGTTTACACGAATTTGATCTGCACCGTCGACGTTAGAACCATTCGAAAATACCACTTAGGTATACATTACCAACATATTATTACTATCATTATTGTTATATATTATTACGTGTGACGTCTCGCACTTTTAATTGGCTGAGTTGTACATGGAGCGCCATGTGACGGCTTACAAAAGGTCGCCAACTTTGATCCGAAACGTGAAAATCGGAGGATTTTTTTGTAAGAAATGAAATAAATAAAATAAATAGTTCGTTCAATGCTATTTATATATCTAATTAAAAAAAAACTTTATTTATATATATAAATGTATGGTAGAGAAAAACTTTGAATTTATGATACATAAAAATAAGAATAAAATATATACGTATTCGAGTATCAATAATCGATATGCATTATTACGTTACGACAATCGTATTTTTATCCCTTTTTAGATATTGCACTTCTTTAAATAATGATAAACCGCGCAATGGACACCGGCTCTATTTTTCGACCGAACATTATTTATGCATGACATAAGATACGTACAACAAAATAATAAAAATAATTTAAAATTTAAATAAAAGAAGGGGTACCGGCCAAATTACAAACATAAATAAAAATAAAAATGAAAACATATTATATTATCACACGACCGTATTTCTAGGATGCTGTTTCCAACGCCCATAGGAAAAGTCTGTTGTTGATGTTGAGCCACCTATGAAGTTCTTTCGATTGTATAAAAAAACCAGACAAACGGCGAACGTGACCTTGGTTAATCTAACCTGACCCATCCTAACCTAAATTTTTTTCCCCTTTTTAATCACCAACGTACACCCAAACTCTTCCCCTGAGGATAGTACTTGGGTGCATAACCTAACCTAACGTTCCTACAGTCTGTCGAAAAACGGGTCCCTCTTTTAACTTATAGCCAGTACCCTCCGTACATAGTACGTACTATGATCAATGTTCATTGACCGCGGTTCGGACTTATTACGATGACAGCAGATGAACGGGCACGGAGAGGAGAAAGACGAGATATTACCAAATTATCATCGCTCGGGGATGTTTTTATTCCGCACAAGAACTTTGGCTCACGGTGATCGAATTTATATGTTCACACCCAAATCATCCGAATTAATTGAGACTTCAAAACCAAATAAGAAAAAAAAGAGCCGATTTTTGAACCACACATATTTTTGTTTTAAATGTTGAAATGTCTAATAACTTCAATACGTGTTCGATTTGGCATATATTACACAATGCTGTTATACATCGATTCCAGTTTACATATACCGTTATAATAATATCTTATTGTACTCGTACGGTTTGTTGTTTTCCATAAGCATAATACACGAACCGTTGAGTTTTCGCGTGTTTTGTTGAGGGAGTTTTATGTTCTGTCAAAAAAAAATAAACAAGAAAAAATATTTGTTTTTTTTTGCTATCACTAAAATACCACAAACGAATCTTTAAATATCAAAAATAAAATTCGAGTATGGACTCTAGGCAAACCTCCGCTACCTTTTGTTCAGGCACGACAAAAGTGTACGTCCATTGCCCACCATAATGTAAAAACTAACGATTTTTTTTTCTAGATTCCTATTTAAGAACAACAAGTCTGTAAAATGACTTACTTTGATTAGGTTAAAGTTGGAATGTTTGTTAATATCGAACGCAATGTTTGAATTAATAATATAAATATACATTTAGCACAGTTGTACCTCAGACACGTTGAATATTATTTTGTTAACATTGTGTTCTCAAAAATATAAAAATGCATGTGGATATTTATTATTCATATTTTCTAATATCAGAGATAACAATAATTTTTTTTTTGAAAGATTTTGTAAAAGCTAAAAAAAAGTATAATCTTAAACGAATAATTAATGCAAAACGTGTTCACTGACGGTACTTCCAACTTCATAAGTCGTCGCCGTAATACTTATTAACGAGATACAATGCTACATCTTGTTAACCTTTGGTGTCGCTCAAAATAATAAATGAACGCAGTCATTATTATTATTATTTTTTTTTTTAACATAATTTTTGTTTTTTCGCGTTAACATTATATAATAATAAACGATATTCGCGTAGATCACAGACAATTTTTCTCCGACAGCTGTTTGAGGAGCAGCTCACTGGGTCCATGAGAAAAACAAAATAAAAATAATTGTAAGTTCACCGCATCATAGATAAAGCAAACCTTGGTTTCCTTTGAATCAAAGATATTATCGTGACCCTTGGTCTAAAATTCAGTACGAATTATGTCCGTACACATATTTTACGGCAGCGCACACTATTTGCCATTCAGTAAAGGTTCGCGACACCTAATCCTGTCAATTATCACACTCACAATTTTATATAAATATACATATAATAATATGATGCACACGTATGGGTCACAAGAATTTCTAAGAATATACAAAATATTAAACACAATGTAGTCACGAACACCCCTTGAAGAATAAACACGTTTCCATCGATGGAGATAAACCGCGTAAACAATTTGCGCCAAAAAACGTATGTTACGGTATTTTTACTCCCGAGCCGACTGATAAAAATATACACGTTCATATAATGCTATTAACATGGTCTCATTGTGCTACCATTGTAATTTCAGAGCGTTCTCGTCGAATGCCTAGAAAACATTGTATTTATATTTCAATAAAATATGTGAAACAATATGGAAATAAATAGTCTAATTTTTGAGAAATATGATAGTTGTAATTCGCTGATGTAACGAGATACGTGATACGTGTCATACTAGTAATTTGCCAATACATACATACGAAAATCACTGGTGTCCGTCCACTGAACAGGGGGGCTATTCGGAAATTCATACATTTGTATGAATTTATTTAGCCCCCTTCCCCTGACAAGTTATACGTGATCCTGCAACAAGTTAGATCAGTGGACGGACATGAGTGTTTTTTGTATGTATGTAATGGAAAGTTGTATGGCACGACTCAGTAACAAAAATCACTTGTCACGTCGAAATCAGATCATGTGTCACGTAATTTCGGTGGACGCCTAAAAGGTGTAATTTTACCGTATTATAGTTTGAATTTGAAAGCGTTGTTCAATAAACGCCTTCGATAAATTATTATATTATACGTGTGTATTATTGGATGAATGATTATTGATAAAGATTGATATCTATAGGGAAAAATCAACGTGGTTATATTATATATCAAATGTATTATGTCAATACAATTTCATATACCAAACAAAAGGCGCAATCTTTGGTTTTTTTTTTGTATTTTGTTGCATTAAAAAAACTACTCGTTTTACCAAAGAAAACGCTGCCGAAAAAAAAAAAAAAATTTAAGGGAAAATATGGAAAAATTACCAGATAATATTTTTATATTAATCAGATAACCAGGATCGCACGATTTTTGCATCGATTTTCTTCTTTTAAATTAAATGTGTTATGTTCTATTGAAACCAAAATGTCAGTGGGTTTATGATTCCCTCTCGTCATGTGAACGCGCATGGACGAATAGTAAAAATATATTACGTTGAAACACCTAATTAATAATATACAGATAATACGACAAAGTTTACTAAATGTCCACGAGTAAAATTGGATGTTTAAGATGGATCATAAGCGTTCGTTCAGAAAAACTGTTGAATATACAATTCCATCCGAGTAAAATAATAATAATAATAATAATAATAATAATAATAATAATAATAATAACTTGCGACATGCTTCTATATTCATTTTTTCGGCTTCATCACACTTAATCCGTTTTTCGATGCACCGCCAGACCGCGATTTATATACACAAGTGTAATATAAAATAATAATTGATAAGAATAATAATTTATATGCGTGGTCGGGGGGGGGGGAAATAAGTTTAGTGGATATAGGGTTGGTTGGGGGAAAGAGAGATTTGTTTACGGGCACGAAGATACACATTCGCGGTTATCGCGCGTACATTGTGTATAATTTATGGCCTTTCAAATGCAAAACCGTGCAACGGTAGGGTCGTGCGCGAAAAAAGGATTATTGGCCGTATCCGTCGCCCGTCATTTATCACCAGAAAGAGTACCGGAGTGCCTGCCCCGACCAATAACAGTCTTCGCATCACCCACCGTGGCTCGTTTAATATTCGTCCTTTGCCGTGTGTTATATCCGTGTGGTACCGCGGTGCCAACCGTTTTTTGAATACTTCATTAGGGAGATCAGCAGTTGTCCGAAAAAATATGAGAGACAGGTACTGGACAGGACTCCGAAGCAAGAACATAATGCCAACCACCGGACAAGAAAAATCTTTATATTAATTATGATAAATTTGACATGGTATAAGTACCCAAGTTTAAAAATGTATTTTACTTCATTATTTTTGTGAGTAAATTACTAATGACTGTATAAGATTTACTGACCTATTTTAAAAAAAAAATAAAAATATTTTTTATATGATAAATTAATAATTTATTATTAAAAGTAATAATGTTTATATTGTTAAAATAGGAATGACATTACCTACTATCATTTATAGACTACTATCTTTATTTATAGATCAGTTATTATTCTTAAAAAATCAATAATTTGTTGAAATTAGACAAGTAAAGCAAAATATGAAGGCGAGTACTATATGGTTTCTGAAAATATAAATGGTCGCTTTTAATATTTTTTCAATGTTTACAGACTCGAAATTGAGTATTTTTATCTTTTGAGTCTTGATATCTTGTAATATCTTGTAATAATATAATATTATATTATTATGGTGTTATTATAAAATATATTTTGCATACCATAGTTTAATTTATAAAAGGTATTGATTACTTAATATTTGTAAATTATATAATCTATGGATATTAAATGTTATAGACTACGTGCTAAGTGTTATTACTAAAACTTAAAAGGAACCAAAATTATTTTCATATATATTTTTTAATTTTCGATGTTGGCAATAGATTTGATGTAACCATTTTTTGGCCAGAACTGTAATCAATTTTCGGACAACTGCCTACAACTCCTTCATTAACTGCAGCCCGGTGTGTTCCCGCGGCCGAACCCAAAACGATTTTCAGTACCATCGTGATTATTGTCCTCGAATTATTTCCTAATATTACGTCACCCGGTATATTATATTATTATATTATGATGGGCGCAAGTATTATTTTTATTGCTACTGAGGTTTCAGTCCGTTTGCGCAAATTTAATAATTTTGTTGTCCACACAGTGCAGGTGACGGTAAACTTTTTAACCATGGGAATCATATTATTTTTCAAATGTTCATCAAGGGCCACATTAATAAAACAAAAATATAATATAATATTAATAATTTCTTTTCTATTATATTTGATTATTTTACATGGAATATAAAAATATAAATAAATACAAATTATACCGGAATAGTTGCTATTAAGCAAAAATCAAATTGAAAAAAAAACCCTTAATTTGTAAGTTAATGCGATTTCTGCGCCTACAATTTACAACTTAATTTTTTGATATCGCCTTGCATACTTGTCTTTGAGATTTGTAATGTAGCGGGCAAATTTTCATCACTAAGGCATGAAGAGAATTATTTTTTCTGTATTTGACAATCGAAAATGTCTTTTCACATATCTATATTATGTACTCGCGAACACTACTACCAACAAGTTATTGTGAAAATCGTTTGATTCCCGAGAATGTAGATATGTGGATATAACTATAAAATTGAGACAAATTAGTTGCTTCTCAAAAAAAATGTATAAAACTTCATCATTTTGAAGTTCTATGACTTCCATTTGTAAATTATTTTTGACATCATATATGTTCAAAATATTATTGAATAAAAATAAAATACGAAAATTACACATATTTGAGAGGGCCATAAATAATTACTTTGTGGGCAGCTGGTTTCCGACCCTTTGTATCAGGGGCGGCTTTTAGACGGGGGCCATAGGGGCCATGCCCCCCCCCCCAAGACATCTTACTCTTGATTTTGTCAAATATTTTCATTGATTTAGTCATGTTTAAGTGTATAACTTGTATCATATTAATTATTATGTGATAATATTTTGATCTAAGACATGGTCTTAGATTAAATCTAAAATAATTATCATCACTATTATATAAATAGTAAATACGCTGTTAATTTTTACTCTAAATAATATCTTAATACACGAATTCTTGCTATATTATATAAACACTTTCTGTCTAATTTTATTACAGCGTAAATATATACATCCAAAAAATATTGCTCCCCCCCAAGCAAAGAACTAAAGCTGCCCCTGCCTGGTGTAGTGTATAACGAAATCATATGTTACGAGTTTGTCGAATATATGCCTATGTAATAATACCCTCGAACCCCCACCGACTAAATTAATATCAACCGCAGTTTTATAACCGTCGTGACACGATGATATCCTTCGCATTTCGTTTGATCTCGTTGTTGACCATGTAAATCGATATTACGCGATCCCTTTGCGCTTTTCCTCGTCGGCACGCGGTTCGTAACACATTATTATACGAGCATATACGGCGGCTACTTACTTGGCGGTTATTGCTAATTTATTTTTATTTCCCTGTATGGCGTCTGCTGCCGCGCACTTTGCGATGCGGTGCGACACACAATGGGTTTTGATTTACTCGATAATAATCTAAGTAAATGGCGCTTGAAAGGGACAAGGGACGACGCGGAGAAGTTTATTTCCGAACGAGAAATGTGCGTTTGACAATATCAAACCGCTCGGCATTGTTCGAGTAATTAGATTTAGAGTTTTCTTGTACGCCGCCGTGTTATCCGGCCTGGTAAGCATTGTAATAATAAGTGGTCTCGTTTTATTATTCTCATTTTTATTTCTTCTCCCAGCAGCCAATCGTTACACGAAATTTAATGAATTTGCATTATATGTTAAGACTATTATAACTAATTAATGAATTACTGTTAAAGCCTACGCAAATTAATTTCAAATCAATTTTTTGCCCCATAATAATCTAACAGGATCATATTATATCTTAATTAATTTTTATCATAATTAAAATAAAATATTCCAGTACTTTGTTCTTTTTGTTACATCTCGCAAGATATAATAATAAAATCATTACGCTATAAATGCATAAACGCGATGGAAGTATAATAATCTTTGAAATTTTGATGATCATTTGATAATAGTTATGTAAAATAATAATTAACGAGATTGCGTGAGATACATACGCACACATTGAACAACACCGAAAACATAATTAAATATTTTAATTTTACAACCGAACATTTATGAACATTGTTTTTATACAATGGACGTTTTGGCGGGTGTACGTTAAAAGTTTATCGTCCAGAAAGGGAAACATAAATACCTTACCCGATGAGTTAAAAATTCTAGTTTGCAGGTCGAATATTCGGTTTCGAATTTGAAGTTAATACACATAGTTTGCACGTACATAAAAATGTGGTTTAATATCTCATTTCAAAAGTTTGTAAATGCTTTTAAAACTTTCAAACATAAAGTAGCGTTATGAAAGTTACTTAAACATCTACAATATATTATAGTTGTACGAATATATGGTGTGCAGAAATGATTATCGATTGTACAAATCATAAAAATGCGAATGCAATTAAAGGTGCTGACGAAAAAGATTGATTTAAATTCGGAATAAATATTGCTCAATTTACAGGATTATCATGGTAAGTTTTTGCTTCGGTTAAAGTTAATAAATATTATAGACTACTATATGATTATTGTACTAGAATCATCAGCTAAGATTATTATCATTCAATGTTTCGAAAGATAATTTGGAAAATATATTGAAATCATTGGTATTGAACAAGTTTTCACGAACAATCCGTATGATTTAAGTTACATCCAGTCCATTGTATATTAACAGATTATAATATTATGCTCTGCAAAATATAGACCGTACCTAAAAATAAAAACCACTATTTTTCTATTGTTTCACAAAAATATTAGGTATCCAAAGTGGATTAATTGTCACTTTTCTATAAATTTTTTTCCAGCGATGCATAGTGTTTTTATATTTTATAAGCACATAAACAAAACACTATACTGCTTTTTTTCTCTCATTAACAGAGCACTAATGTATTAAAATGTCGATAATTTTCATTCCTCTCAAAGTCTGTTACAAATTAGTACCTATATGTTATCTTGTTAAATATTTTTTCTTTTTTCTTATTTTTATACATAGTACACTAATTTATACTATTTAAGCGTTATCAGATTTATTGTTGTATATTCCTACTATATTTTGTATTATATTGTAAAACAGTGTATGAACATTGTATAAATTCACTGTACTGAATGCGTGTATGTCTAAAAATAAATAAATAATATTTTCATTTGATATACTTCCATTGATTTAATTGAAGAGAGGTCGGTTAAGTGAGTTGTCAGTAAAATATATATGATAGAAAACTGAGTATAATTATTTTTTGCTGTTTTGTTCGTATATATCGTTTTGATAGATTTTCCATCAGTCTGAAGGTTATTCTTGGTTGAAAATTGATAATGACAACTTACTATTGGTAAAAGAGTTTTCCCATATCATATATTGGCTATACGAGTAAAGGTGTATTTTTTTTTCTAATTAATTGTAATGTCAAACCACATATTTCAGAAGTCTTTGAATTGATTTCTCGTCATTTTTCTCCCATTGTCGTTGCAATAAATCGCTCTTGGATCACTATGTTCAAAGTTGTAATTATATTTGTAATTTTTAAATAATTTCCGAAAACAGTATATCACTCTTTATTTATCGGAGTTAATTAATTTACAATAGACAACATACTCGTCATCGAATTTTATTTTATAGTTGTCATCGCGTGATCACGGCACAGTATATTATTAAATACTTGGCAACACTTAACTCCATATATATATAACATACGTACATATTCCGTATACAGCTAATCGAACCTAAGTAAATTAAAACACGATTATCGAAATATAACTATGATATTTTTTGAATAATCAAAAAGCAACTATGTTTATATAACTTTAAAATTCTTAAGCTAGTTTTCAAAAACCCAAAAATCGATTTCTTCTTGTAACAGAATGTTTATTGAACAACTTTTACAGCACAGTATAACAAATGTGCGCTCATATACATATCGGTGTACAAAATGATTTTGCTTTTACATGCCTGTTCCGGATACGTTGTGTAATGAGCCCTTCAGCCCATGTAAAAATTAAGGATTGTTAAGGGAAATCGGACCTGGTTGAAATAGGCGCGTGAAAGAATTGTGTATCGGAAGTAATCAGCTCAACCCATAAGTTAAATTTATGCACACTATAATTTCCTGGAAATCCATTGGGACGAGTAAAAAGAAACCGGTGCAAAGACCTTCTTTACAATTAAAACGTAAAATGTAAAAATTTAAATGTTATTTTTATTTTCACATACCTATTCATATTATGTCCTAGAACATAGGTTGTAAAAAACTATAAAATATCTTATAACAATAAATAAAAAAAACCCATAAATAACGTAATGCGATTCTCATACGGGTATAAAAAATGAATATGGGAGCAAACGATAAAACCCAAACATTTATGTTTATCTTAAGTATGTTAAATAAATTTCAATGGAAATGATATTCTTCAAATGGTTTGATTGCAGTTCATTTGTATTATTTGAATATTTTTAACTAGATAAATAAACAACCAAATAATTTGAAATGTTAAGCGCATTATGATTTACTTCACACTTTTCACAGAATTTTAGCTTTATACAAGTATATATAAATAATTTTCAGATTCCTTTCAGACGATTTAATTTTTAAAATATAAATAAAATAGAACTACATTAAATTGTATCATTAATTTCATTTTACAGTTTTTGTATTCTCTACTTCGTTCAAGTAAATTGATATTTTATCGAATATTCGAAGAAAAAAAAAACCCAAAAGCATACATTTTTCGTTTTACAATAAATAAAATTATCATTAAAGTCGAGTCAGAAAAATAGATTTTTTGGTGTGGAAAGAAATCGAATTTTATAACAGGGAATATAAGAAGATATACGATAATTGCCTGTCATAATTTCTTTGTCTGAAGAAAGCACTTAGTAATGATTTATTGAAATAACTTTAATATTTGATCCATTAAAATGCACATCGTTCAAAATTCACTTTTACTACTGTATAATTTTTATCAGATGATTAATTTCTGTACAATTGCACCGCGCACTCGATTTGATAAAACAGTAAACACTACCTAATTAAATATTCTGTATAAGTCCGGCGTATCATCACTGTCGGCGTGGTGTAAATAATAATATTATTATAAGCTTCCGAGTGTTACTGATGGATATCTTCTCTCCTCTTACCTTCATGTTATGTATATATTATATTTTGTACGCTCGTATGCTTTTTTTTATTTAGCTTTTAGAGTTAACTATTCAGCTTGACAATTACAAATTAATTATTACAATTCCAAGTTGTATACATACAATTATTTACAAATTATAATTAAATAACAAAAACTGCTTCCTGGACAAATAAAATAATTAAATTTATAACTTGAACAGATTCAGGAGGCAGAATGGCGGAGAGGGTAAAGAGAGAATTCGAAAAGCTAAGAGAATTAATTAAACGAGTAAGTTTACGTTTATGTGTTTATTGTAATAACCGCTATTACAGATTGTATGTAATTTTTCTAAAAATGGTCTGGCTCATCGACAAACGGATAAAATCTATAATCGGACTACGGTTTAGTCACTCGACCCAAAGAGGTAAAAACGTCAATAATTATAACATTTTATTTATTCATAATCCTGGTATGGTATTGAATAATGATATAATCTATTACTGTGGTGTACAAATTGTTCGCACCAATCGTATGTAAAACGGAAAAAAAAAAGAAACGATGCATTTCAATGGGATCGCTATTAATGGATCAGACGGTTTTCGTAGAACAGTATAAGTTGTGGAAGAAAAATCGTCGGTTACATAATTGTATTCGCGTCACGCGTAGAAATTACAATAATATTATGTAATATTAATTAGGTGTCACCTTAAAGGACGTCAGTGTTCTTGTCCCTCCGATAAATTTCACTTTAAAATCTATTTTACAAGTTTATGAGAATTGGCCAGTCGCATTCCGGAATTCGCTACCTAAGTTCTGAACCCCAACATTGTACCCGTTTAACTAATAAGGATTTAGTGGAATATCTCAAAGCTGATAGCATTTTCAGAATCTTGTAATTTTTGTGCATAAGTATGGACGCTTTGGTTATACATAAAATTGGCCGGTTTTAGATCGATGTGATAGATACGGACCATGTGCGGTAATAGTGCAATATGGTAAGCACCTTAATCTTAATCTTAAATCGTTTAACCGCTTCACCCCCTCGTCTGTTTGTTATTATACCGCGCTCTCGGACTATGGTCATATA
The DNA here is from genome assembly GCA_025469195.1 of Chaitophorus viminalis. Classification (NCBI taxonomy): domain Eukaryota; kingdom Metazoa; phylum Arthropoda; class Insecta; order Hemiptera; family Aphididae; genus Chaitophorus; species Chaitophorus viminalis. Next base: position 12,470 of record JAIPRK010001783.1, read on the forward strand.
TCGCACAATACGGTGCTTTTCATTTACTTATTTATTAATCTAATTGTGTCAATGCTCCAGGAATTTTACAATGTCTTACAATTACAGTTTACGGTTAATATATTTGTACGTTTACAATAGTGTTTACAATAATATTTACAAAAGAAAAAAAAATTAGTTAGCATAAAAGTCTCGATCTGTATCTGAATCTGAAGTGTCTTCTTTGGGTTAAAGTAATGTCCTGTGGTAGCCGTGGTTTTAACCTTAGGTTGACAGATTTTCTAAAAAATTTTATGGTGGAGTACTCCGTTCGTTTTGTGGTTTGACAATTTTAGTTGACTGGGGCAAGCCTAAAATATTTCAACCCACCCACACGCCAATACATTTCTCATTTTACAAAAAAAAAAAAAATCAGTCTGATGTCGTATTATTACTTAGTGCTATCATATATTATTATATACTCATAATTAAAAAACAGATTTAATGGATTTTTAGGTTTTACATATTATATTTATTGGCTTTATGCAGCGCAACGAGAATGAAAAATATGGACAAGTTATCCATTTACTTACTATAATATATATTAAAATATTATTTATAATCTTATTATTTTTTTTTTATTTAAAAAAATGTTAAAAATTATCAATAATGACTATCCCACAGTTCAACACTTAACCATAATGTTGACCGGAGCAAAGCCCAAGTTTTTTGCATGTTCAAACCGCCTCTGCAGCGTTGTGAAGTTTTTTGTGGAAATTTTTGAATTGTTATGTTATCCATGCAGATAGGTATGGCAGTCCCGTAATTGTTGTGTAGTTGTTTGTTTTTCGTGAACCACGGGACCTTAAGGGCTATTCTTAAAATTTAATTTTCGAGTGTTTACAATTTCACAATTTTTGTTTATGAGGCGACTGCCCATACCATGAACGGTTGAAACTGAAAATATATCTCAGCAAATATTTAATCATAATATCATAATATGTAATCATAATTATGCCCTTGCGGCGTTGAAATTTTAATAAATAAATAGGTACACGTAGTTACTGTGTTTAAACAGTAAAATGTTATTAGGGGAATTTACACAATTTTAGGGGAGTTTACATATGCTCGTGGGTTATTAGTGGTGTTATGATCGCATTTCTATCGACGGGGTAGTGTAACACTGTAACACCGCCACCTCGGAAGGATTTTAATAGAAATTTCCATTCGGATACAGACGATGCGCCGGCGCCGGCGGCAATCCTATGATCCTGTTGGTCGTACTCCCGAAAACGCGCTGCTGACGGAAAGTTTCGTAAAAGTTTTCAAACCGTTTCGAGGGTTTCGTTGTAAATACATGTGTATAGTATAATGTTTTGTATTATATCGCGTACATGCGGATGATAACATAATGCGTGTGTAATAATTTCTATACTTAAGCGAAACCATTACATATTATAATATAGTGTACACGCGTATACGTATACTCGAGGCATGAAACTTGTTGAACTCGACAAAAGCGGTAAACGCCACTCGCGTGCATCGCGCGCGAACCGTAGTCAATATTGCTCTGCGAACCGAACTCGCTTGTGTTTGCGTCAACGACGTCATAATAAATAAGTAATTTTTACATGAACACGTTTGTATCGCATAATATTCTTGTGAATAATCATTATTATATAGGTATAATAATGGTGGTATCCGGTTTATTGGTCGTGAGCAGTTGATCGTCGGTGAATTTATCGCCAGTGAATTAATCGCGTGTGAAATAAATCACTGGGTTACTTAAATCGCCAAATATTTTTATAATTTATAAATAAAAAATTTTAGATCTGATACGAGTAAAAATTATAACTATTGGTATATTATGATAAATATTATTTCTTCTTTCTTAGCTTAACGGTCCTTGTAGGATAAATATTAACATTGTAATAATATCCCATCCGATCGTTTGGCTCGTCAGCGTTAAATTCATATGTATACTAAAAAAATTAATAGCCCATGCGAGTTTACCATATGAATTAAAAAAAAAAATTGAGACTACAAGGGGTCTTACGTATTTGTATCTGTTATCAATTTAAACATGATCACTGGAAGAGTGAGAACGGCAAACGAAAGCAGTTTTTCTTTCTACCCCATTCCAGCAGTCACCTTAACATGCCAATATAGACGTGTTCAATCCATTATTTTATCATCTACGGTAGAAGCAGACTAGAATAAATATTATAATTTCAATACGAATAGCAGAGTTCCGACGCGATAGATTTTCCTAAGTTCCCGTGAGTATAACTATGCACAATAAAATTCCAAAAAGGTTTCAGATTCCAAGCGTTGACGACAGATGCGTTTCATAATAAAGTCGTGGTTTATTTTTCGGTTACTAATTTTGTAGCTGAAAATCTTACGCAACGTCCCACGAAAATAATTTCTGTTATTATGATTTACATTGAACTACATAAATAGATATTATTTTCAGAAAAACATGTCGAAGTGAGGGTAAAATGATTTGGACAATGAGAACTTTGAATTATTTGACTATCTCGATTCACAGAAAACATCAAGGAAATATTATTTTCTTTGATTGATCCAGCCCTGGAAAATTTAAATCGAAATAGTATTTACTTCAAAAAATAATTTAATAACGTACATCGTGTTTAGAGCGTTATTTTGTGTACTTATCACGTATACATAATCCCATATGATATATTAATATTCGTTTATGTATTAGCTTTGATAAAATATTATTTCAAAGAAAATTTTATCTGTTTTTCAGAAATCTTTTGATCCCAACTTGTGTGTTTCAACTTCAAAACTAATAACTAATAATTCGCTTTACGGTAAAATATTGATTCATCATTTATAGACTTTCATTACTGAATTCCGTCAAACTCGGAACGTGATCATTATCATTTCCATTGCGCATTATACAACGGTTTCGCATGCTAAGTAACATTTAATTAGGTATTCAACTTTTTGACACTAATGTTTATTTTTTAATAAATAATTACCATCAACTGTGTTAGCTAGAGTAAACAGCAGTAAGTTCATTATTTCAATTCAAAACCGTTTTCTACGTATCATTCAATTCAGATGTATCGAACGTGCGCCTCACTCATCTTATCAACCATTATTGTCGTATTTTTTTTTTTTTTTTATTAAGTAATCTACAATCTATACATATGTTTGTACAATAAATAGGTTTTTAAAATAGGTATATATATATATATATATATATAAATACCGTGTATGACGGATAAGGGAAGGCACCCATTGGTGACACCCAGCATGTTTATTAATATACTATTTAGTTATTTTTGTAATGTAGGTAGTGTAATGGAATGAATGAGTACGAATGTTAAGATGAAGTTAGGTTAAGAGATCTCTGCACCATTTTATTTTTAGCCTACGAATTGAGTTGTTGGGTAGTGTATTAGAAGACAATTTGGATACGAGAGGGTTTTTATTTGACTGGAGTTTATTGTGATATTTATTATATTGTCGTATTTAAAGCTAGAAACCCTTGTCAATAGAAGGAAAAGACTTGATCTATGTTTTATTTTTAAATTTACGAATGGATATATTAACTGTCCGGAACTACTTTCTTTATTGAATTTTAATATCCCAAATCGTAGAACTAGGCAATTGAATACTTTTTATCTGGAACTCCAACGTTCAAACTATAGTCAAAATGCTCCTATGAATAGATCAATGCAATTAGTTAATTATTTAAATATTGATATATTTTCTAGCGTCTCCTTAAATGATTTTAATCTTTACCTAAATAATATTTTAACTGTATAATAAATGTTATAATCTATATCAATATCTCATTAAGTTTAGTTCCAATGTTATACAACTTTATTCTGTGTTGAAAACCATATGTTTTCAGTGAATTATTTTTAATCATAAGTGTCTCATCACATACATTACTTAAACCTGTCTATTTACCAATTGCATACTATCTTTGTTGTCATATTATAATTTTTAAGATTAGTGTTCATGTGATAAACATTATTATTACTATTACTATATTATATAATCATAGACGTATGTCTATAATGAATGTAACAGGGTTCGCCCGTTTAAATTATACAAATAAATAAATAAATAAATTTATAGTCATATTTTAATGAAAAATAATTATGCTAATATTGTGTCTTATACGAAAAAAAACATATGTTTTTCACAATATTTAATATTATGCTATATGGGACCATTTGAAAAATTTTTATTCTGAACACAATCACGTACCTATTAAAAACTACGATTCAGCCAACAACGTTTTTGTATTCAATAAATATGTTGTGTGACGCAATTATTGAACAAAACAGACTTAAACAAATTTAAGCAAACCGGTTGAACCAAAAAAAAAAGTTATTGTTTTATTATGTATTGGGTCTGAATGTTCTCGGAAAATTAAAAATATAAAATATAAGCGGTTTGAAACGAAATTCCAACAATTACCTCGTGTCTATACTGTATCATAAATATTTAACCGATTGATCGGGCGCTTTTATTTCTACCAAGTCTCTTCGACCGGGAACGAACGGACAAACCAACGGGTGGGCACGGAAGAGGAGAAGGAGAAACACTTAAAGAAAAAGTTTAAGCTCGCACCACCGTCGTCTTTGCACGGAAATGCGTGTGCATAATCGACACTTTTGCGGAGCTGACCCAGTAACAACAACAACAACAACAACGACCGACGTACACGGGGCCACGTTGCTAAGAAACAGCTGTACACGATGGTGATGGTGGTGGTGGTGGCGGTGGTAACGGCTATGTACATTAGCCGCGTAGTTTTCCGACACTTTTCGACTGTAATCATTGCGAGAAAAGTATAATAACCGAGACAGATAATACCGCTATAATCGCGGTGTATTCATTGCGGCGCGACAGTCCGGGCGGTGAGATCGTTCGGGAAATTGTTGCAAAGACCCCGTGCTCGAACCGTATACGACGGGATGGCGTACCCTTGCATCAGACGTAGCCGGATCGGTCCGACGGAAATGCAGCGGCTGGTGCGGTCGTCGATGAAAAACGGATTCCATCCGGGGGTCCACGAGAAACGCGGGATCTACGTGGGGAACTGGGAAAACGACGTGAAACAAGGTGAGTACCTACTGGCGGGCCGCATGGGTGGGAAATGCGTCACCGGGATCGGACGAGATAATCGGTAGAGGAACGCGTATCGAAAACTGACTAATATAAACGCGATCCGAAATTGTCGCGGAACGCAAGTTTTTATCGACGTTTTTTTGGTTGATAAAATAATCGTATCTCAAGTGTTATGTCGAAAAAATTGTCTGTCAAAGACCCTGGACAATAGTGTTGACAAGGTTTGTCGCGTAGGTGACTGTGATGGTAAATCCGAGAATCAAAGCAAAAACATATATATAAAACACATGTATTATGTGCGTAGTGCGTCCATCCGTACACCGTCAACACGTATATTATGTAGTTTAAACGAAACTTATTGCCCCCGACAAGGTGGCGTACACTATACCCTATCATATTGTAGGTAACATTCATAATATTCACGTTTAAGTGATATTATTTCCTTTTGGCTTTTAATTGTGTTCTAGATCTCTGATAGTTTTGTTCGCGTTCGCCTCGATCTATGATATTACTGTTACAGTTGCGCACTTAGTTATCACATGATCGTCTAGACAACGCCGTACAATTCGTTATACGCGTCTAAACTGGAATAGAATATTATCCAAGACGCACGAATAGTTTAGTCATTTCGCTGGGTTTATCTGATCGCCAGTCACTTCGCCATTCCTATATTGTACTACCTAGCTATGTGGCCGTGTAATATAATATCATGTTCCGTGTTACGTACACGATAATTTTTTTTCAATACACGTTTGGTTCTTGATAACTGCACCGATTGGTTAATCGAAATAACTTTACACCGTTTTAGACATATTTCTATACAAATTGGATGGTGTCGTGTCGTATTCCCCACATCATTTGTGACACGGGGTCTAATGCAATTCCAGTCTCAAACAAAGTTCCATATTATATTAATATATCCAGTGCCCGCATGATAAAATTATAATTATATTTTTATTATTAAGAAAATTTGAATTTATGCCGTCATAATAACTACACATATTAACTGTTACGAATATAGTTATGGTATTATGATGTATTGTATGGCGCACTAAATAATGCCGTTTTTTTAATCATTGATTTCATTTTAAACTCGAAAAAGTCGATCGATGCAACTTAAAATATACGTCCATAAATTTAATGTGAAAAATAATCTGCCTAAAAAAATTAAAATTTATCTCCTGGTAAGACATGACTCAGTATCCCAAAGAAATAAAATATCATGCATTTTACCCCATAGTAAAAAAAAAAGCCTGTAAACATATTTTTGCACGTTAAACCATTTTTCCAGTAATACTTTGTACAAACCGATAGACAATGAGTAACACTAAAAGTAAATATACGTATAGTACGTTTAACGATGACAAATTTATAATAAAAAAAGCCTATAAAATGTAATTCTACAACGGGGACATTAGAATATAATTTTATTATATTTTACATTTGACAATAATAAAATTATGGTGACTGCGTGTTTTGCCATGGACTTGTTTTTAATGATTTTTTACATAATTTTATGTTAGGTGAGGTTAGGTGTAGGTACAGTGTTGTAAAATCGTACCACTGCAGTATGTTGTAAGGGGTGATATTTGGGTCACCGTGGTTTTTTTTCCCGACCTTGTATTTAACACGATTTATACATCGCAAAAGAATTTTTAATCCATCAATTTGATTTCCAACAATTTATTTGAACCGCTCAACAATTGTTGTCAAACCTCAATTATTATAATTTAAGTGTTAAAAGTGAATGATCACAGTTGCCGCTTAAAAAAAAAATAATAATAGAATAATCAGAATAATTGTTTAGTTGGTTATCATATATATATATTGTCAGTGACGAGACACTTATCCAGAAAATCCAGAAAAGTTTGCTCCGAGGAAAGAATCCTCTTACTATTATTGCGATTTTAAATGAACTTTATAAATGAACTGATAAACGTCTACGATTTTGACGGATTTTATTCATCGTCAATGTACAACTACTTCTGTCTTCTTCGTTAGATAATTCGAACGATCCAGAGATTGATAGTTTTACAAGAAAAATGCGCTTTGACTTAAAATAAGTTATAATTGAATCATAGAGAATACAAATCATTGAAGTCGAGTTATAGTGACTAGACAGGAAACTAAAATAATGTGAAATTCAATGTTGGCGTTACGCGACAATGGCCCATTTAATGTAATAGAAAGAAATCGATGACCTAGGGCGTGTATTTTTATTTTTATTTTATTTTTATAGAAAAAGTAGAGTGAAATGGCGTATGATTTTTGATTTTCTATAGGCAGAACTAAATATATGATTCCAAGACCGTAGACAGAAAAAATATTTTTATTTTTTTTTGGGGGGGGGGTTAGAGGTATAAATGTTATATTATAAAATAAAATATGAAATTATGAAAAAAATATTATTTAAATTAAGAACATGGCATTTTTTTTAAAAATTTCGGTAGGTAACTTATATGTAAATTATCTTATATTTCTACATTAATAAACAAAATGTGTTATACTGCTCTACTGAGTACTGACCATTGATTACCAAAATAATTTAGATTAGATACTGTAGGTATTATGTGAGCTATACATAAGATTCTACTAAAGTACATTAAGATTAGTTATCGCTTATCTAACACAATATAAATATAAAATGTACCTACCGTTTTATTTATTTGTGTTGTAATCACAGTGACACGTATATGATATAAAGTATCAGATATAATAGGCATTTAAAACTATTCAAACTATTCAATATTATTTCAAAAAAAAATTTGGTGGGGGTCTGAACCCTGAACCCCCCCCCTGGCTACGGCCTTGTATGATTCACCGTCATTGACTTATAACACATGTAACATTGCAATTATTTATTATTTATCGGGAAATGTTTTTATTCTTCTTTTTTGCAACACGGAAAAATTATTAAAATTAAGCAATCAATCAAATTTATATATTTATACATGAATAGTGTTCATTGAAAACTATGTATGAACATATATTTTATTAAAGTTCAATTTTTTTTCTCTTCGCTTATATTAACATTTATTCATAATGCATAATTTATTTTAATATAAAAAGATCCCGAAGTAATTTTAAATGTATACAGGAAAGAAAATATTAAATATTTAGAGACCGGTTTTGAATTAAAAATTCATCATCAAAATGCGCAATATTTTTACAAACTCTTGTTCTATTTTATTAATAATTTTAAATTTTTAAATCATAGTGAAATCTTACATCATTTTAACGTATCTATACTAAAAATAAATATATTTTTGAATATCATTGCGACACTGAAAAATACTATTATTTAATACATTTATTTGATTTTTAACTATTTTTCATGTAAAATAAATAAATATGATATATTATTTTATTATAAGCTAAGAAAAAACTGAGAGAAAACTTAAAAGCGGAGCCATTTATTACCAGTTTAACCAACTTCTGAATTAATAAATCACGTTACCGTTACGTGATGGTTAAATATATACTATATGGGTCGATTGAAAACGCAGTGGGTATTGCAATATACGACCGTAATCACTTTAAGTACGATACGTATGGTACATACAAGCTTTAAAAATAATAACAAGTAAGTTACAATCCACGATAAAAAAAAAAAAAAAAGGAAAAAGAAACAGGAACATCGACTACTACGGTAAATTTATTTTCCGTCTGTTGGCTTTGAATTTGTTCTATATTCAAAAGAAATCCCGAACATTATTACTATGATCTATTTACACTTACATTTACGGTTTTTCAAACGCTGGTGTACTTCAAATGTATTGTATTATGGACATCCGAGATTCGGCTTACAAGAAAACGTTACTGGAAATGACAAAAGAATCACGTGCGATCTAGACCTATAGTGTACGTGTGCGTGTGTGTACAAGTTGATATATAATATAAGTGTAGTGTATCTGAGTATTGGAATGGACAAACTTGTTGCTAACAAAAGCCGAACATCCTGCACCACGGGCTTGTGCCGAATCACGATAAGTCAAGAAGTATATATGGTCGTATATGAACGTAGAGTATTATTATTATTATTATTTTTTCAATCAGATCTCTCCAGCTAAATAATAACACGACGTTGAACATCTTTTAATCTTTTATTTTATATTTTTTTTTCATCTGTCCATACATATGTATTATAAATGTATGTGCATGTGTTTGAGGGTAGTAAACACTTTTTAAATGTCAAATCCTTTGTAAAATTCTGTGAAAAATATTTTCTCTCGAAGTAAATAAACAAGTAGTACTTTTGTCATCGTATAGACATATAAAGTAATTCAATTACGAGAAAAAAAGAAAGAGAGGAGCACACACATACACACACACGGAAAAAATTAGTTTGAAAAATCATATACACAGTCGAGTCATTATAACTCGGGCCACATTACCTAGAAATTGTAGAGAACTCGCAACATGTGATCTTGATTTGGTCTATCTGGTCTAAATCAAAAGTTTCGGGCATTATGGATTTATTTTCTAATTTATAGATTTTATGTCATTCGGCTTCAAATAACATTAAGCATAGTACTTACATAAATACCGATAATAAAAAAGAAAAAAAAGTCCGTAAGTTAATATTTCAAGTCAAACATCGTCGTTAATAATTTAAGTACTAAATTATTTTGTCTGATCATTCATTAAAATATTTGAACGGCAAATCGGAATATGGAAAGTCTCGTTAAGCATAATAATATACAGCATTACCGGATTTTCTGATTATACCAATCTCGAGTACACACAATTATTTAGAGTTATTGTCCTACCCGGTGAAATCTTGGAGCTAAGAATTATATGTTGCTTGAACCGTTCATATTCGATCAATACTAAGTTCGAGTTTTAGCGATTCAACCTTGTATGCGATTTATTTACCATTAGTTAAAATCGATAAAATTTGTGATGGATTGTATACAGAATCACAGTCAATATTTATGTTGAGCAAATGATGAAAACATTAATTTAAATTATTCTTTTTTTTTATGTTCAGGAAAAGGGAAAAAAATCTACAAGAACAAAACAATTTACGAGGGTGATTGGTTGGCGAACAAAAGGCACGGCTACGGCGTGTTAACGAAGAAAGTTGATGGATTTTACGTGTTTGTTTACGAAGGAAAGTGGATTAACAACCGATTCGTAAGTATGCGGTCCACCGTTAATATCATGTTAGATATTATTTGCATATTTTAATTGTGATTAAGATATTATTGTACGGGGTATAAAACGCACACAAGCGATCACGATCGATAAATCGGCACTTTTTACCAACAAAAGTATGTTAATTTATTAACGTCTTTCATATAAAAAAAAAAAAAAAACACGATCACGAATCAGAAGGCAGAAAGTGATAAACTATTATGTAATGAATGTAACACAATACCACGTATTTTATCATTATAAAAATGTACATGTAGACTCTACATTGTAGAGACATTCAATTTGCATTGACGCCGAGGGAAATGAATATAGTAAAAAATAAAAATACACATTTCAAAATGTTTAAAATTCACGGTTGTTTATTCTTCTTGCAAAAGTCACTTTCGAGTGCTTGGTGACAAGCTATATATTTTACATTATTTAATTTTTATCTGAACTTTAGATTATAAAGGATGCACTTGTGAATACATGATAGGTTTTTATAGAACTTATTTATAGACATCTATAGAAAGTGCATCAGGAAAAAATATAATGTTCAAAATATGTAAGATCTTTATGCACTTTATCTGTGACATGTATTTGTGTGTGTGTGAGAGAGAGTGTATGCATCAAAATAATAAAGATATAGCTCAAATGATATCAGGGTCACGTCATATTTATTTTTCCATGTTTCTATACTTGTTAGTTATTACTTATTAGCATATACCTAGGTAAAAGCAATAATGGCGTAATCAGTGTTTAGAAATTAAATAGCTACATAGAATAAACATACTTGACTTAACAATTCATTTTTAGTAATTATTCGTCCTCCGTTTACAAAAACTATTGTAATATTGGTCAACGTGGTAACTTTGCCAATAATATTATAGATACTATACTCTATCCCACGAGTGAACGCATGTTTTGCGAGTTTTTGCCCATATTCACTAAGCGCTGGCAGTCGATCGGACCGTCATTACCCCCTCTACACGATCAGATGTCAACGAGAGTGGTTGATGATGATTATTTTCGTTATCGATCGTCAATAATGTCTTTTAATATTGACGATAACATCGATTTCGAACGAGTATTATCGATCAATATGAACGGAAATCATTGGGTAAGGTTCCGGAGTGAAAATGCGTGGCGGCGACCAGTTTTGGTTCTCTTTTGAGATAGACTAATAGACTATTATATTATACATCCCCATTAGTAATATTATTGTAGTTAGGTTGATTGATTAAAGGCTGGAAATTATTAGGTATATTATCAGAACTATGAGTTTGTTACCAATCTTTTTAATTTAAAATAATATTATCATTGGTAGTTTATAAACATAAAATGGTGACTAGTTACAGTTGTCCTATACATACGGGAAAATATTTTAAATACGACCGTCAAAGAATTTGCCGATTTTAAATAAATGCGTGTGACGCATCTGAAATAATATTCTGTATTCGAATATTGCGAGCATTGTGTTTTTGCTTACCAAAGTTCGTGACGTGCTGTGTGTCTGGCTCGTCAGATCCCTACCTATGAAAATTCCTGAAGGTTTTGAAACGAAAACCAAACGAATTGTCGGGCCTTTCTGCAGCATGTATAAAAGACTGTAACAATAAACGTCCTATGTGCTAAAAGATAAAATTTCACGTGAGTTGTAAACATAAATTTGTAACGTCTTCTTTTTTCACATTTTCACCGGCACTCGTCGTGATCGTCGTCGCAAAGGCCGAGGGCAAATGGTACGAGGATTGCGGCATTTACGAAGGCTGCTTTTCCACGTCCGGCACAAGAACAAAATGTGGTTACGGGACTATGCATTGGAACGACGGTACCATATACCGAGGTCACTGGCAAAACAACGTTTTCGACGGCAAAGGGCAGTACATTGAAGGTGAAAATTATTGTTATACAACGTACGATTAACGTGGTGAAAACGGTTATCGGAGAACCTCATCCTCAATACTTTTATCTCTCTTTCTCCTCTGTACACGACATCAATCTCCTTCGCGAGTTTTCACCCTTTCTCCCCGTCAACCGTCTGGCACACATGTGTGCGTTTTTTCAGGTATGTGTGCGCATGTCCTTTTTACTATCGTCCACACCGTTGGTAGTGGGTATATAACTATTATTTTTATTTATTTTTTCTATCGTTGTTGTTATCCCTTTTAATTATATTATTATTGTTGTCGTTACAGTCAACGGAAACGTTTTCGACGGACAATGGTGCAAAGGTCTGAAACATGGTGAAGGCTTGTACGTGTTCAAGGAAAAAGGCCAGTACATGGAGGGTGTTTGGATCGACGGAGTTCCAAGGATCGGCTTAATAAAACATTTTCACGACGAGGGAGACGTCACCACGATGGTAATGACGTCCTACACCTTGCCCAAGGTAAGACGAAAATATGTACAGGAAAGCGCAAAAACAAATTTATTTTCCGACTCAATAATAATATCATATTTTGACACATTTACTTCTATCTCAGATTTCGATACTGGTTTCGCCTTCCGTTTCTATCTCAGAAAGGTTTAACCAGTATTCAAAATCGGTTTCAAAAAATCCAAGAGTGAACCTCGACTTATTATTGTCGCGTAAATTAGTCTCGACTTTTGATGGTGCCGACAACTATTTACACGGGAAATGTGTCAAAAAGTTCCGTTGTTGAAAAATTAATCAGCTCTCTTCGAACGATTGAAAAAAACACTTTTTTCTTTGCGTATGAATAGAATACCAAAGGTGGGTTTTTCGCGAATACAATACGCTTAGCTTCGTACAAACATGGGTTTATATACATATCACATTATTATCATGGTATGCTCAATCTATAACCATCCCCCAGGCGAGACGGGTCAAGTTATAATATATAAAATAAAATAGTAATGGCACTAAAAACGTACATGATTAACGGTCCCGATGGGGGTTAATAAATTATTAGCCAGATCCTTATTTTCCGTGGTTGTATAGTATAGAAAAAACAAGACCATTTCAAAATCGATTAATCGATCCGTCTCATCCTATGATTTTAATATGTGTTACGTACTTACGAGAAAAAATGAAAAAATGAATTTCGTTCTGAAATATTTGTAAATAAATACTTAAATTAAAAGCTTGTGATTAACATGATATATAGTTTATGAATTTTAACTTTCACAAAAATGTTAACAATGGGTTGTCGCGTGTGTCAATTTGATAACAGGAAAATGAAACGTTGGGAGAAAAAAAATTGGATTCGAATATTGCGAATGTACGACCTGCCTGCCTAATGGCGTCCCTCCACAGAGGCCGATTTATGCCGCTACGAGAAAACTTAACTATTATAATTAACCGTGGTTCAAACGCATGTGACCTAAGCCGTTACTGTTACTCCTATAATAATATAACTAGAAGTGGGATTTATATGATTATACATACTTATATCTAGTGTATGCAATTAAATGTGATTAAGATTTCCTTAGGATTTATAAAACATAGAAAAAATGTATTAAGCATAAAAAAAACATATTGAATTGAAAGGGTTAGAGAATATTTGAGAATAAAAACAATGATTTTCATGATTTTTTTTACAGAAAATTAAAAAAATATTTTGATTTTAAATACATAAAATACATCATTATATTTCTAGTATTTACAAGAATATTCAGAGAAAATGTTGCCTATTTTAAACGACATAAACACATCATATTTTCAGGATCCTAATTATGATTATAATATAACTGTTTACAATGCTTAACCATTCGTTATTATTGTGTTGCATAATATGTGAATGCAGATATCGGAATCCGACGAGGAAAGCATACGAGCCGCGTACGAGAGCGAAAAATCGGAAATACTCAAACACCTGTGAACAACACTTTTGTTATATAATGTTATAATATTATTATACATTTTTTTAACCTTAAAGTGAATAACCGTTGTTATTGGTAAACCATGGTGCACGGTTCGTGCGTGGACTACGGCTGGTTTATATTAGACAAAGTAATTCTTTTTATCATTTTTTTTTCCCCCTTTAACCCTCCGCCACAGCAGGATTCTGCTCGATATTACAGGCGTATATATCTAGGTGCTTAAACGCTGATCGAGTGCGGATACGGCGGCCGAGAAACGCGATGGTATTATAATGCTATTTAGGTATAGGTACATTTTCAGCCCACGTGAACGTCGCAGCCTAAATAATAACACGAGGATAATCCATTTAAGCGCGGCGGATTTAAGCTATACAGGAATCGGTTCAACTCCTTCGCCCCGCTGCCGTTAAGCTTGATGAAGTATCCGACGGCTGAACGTTATAACATTATCAGAATTCGATGGGGCGAGGGGAGGGGAGGGTTGGAGCTGTGCGGTCAGGATGTGCGTATACAGCCCAGGACGGTGGTGCGAAGGTTTTGGGGTCACGCACGTCGTCCATTTACGTGCACGGGTGAAGGATATAAATAAACGTAAGACCTTAATATTCTAGACTTTTTCGCAATTTAATATTTTAACATATTGTATAGGACGTTTGAGCCAATTTTTTGTTGAAGGTTTTAATGTGTTTTCTTTTACTTTTTTCGTTTTTCACGTACTTATATTTATATAATATATAGTAATGTTATATTGTAATGCGCACTAACTCCTCCGTTGGATTAAAATTAAGTTACGCGTTATTTTTGTTGACGCAATGCATTCCGATGAGTGAACAATAAAATATATTATTTTTACAATCGACTTATTACCCGTTAATTGAATAACGTGTTTGCGTCGTATTTGTCGGCATCGCCATCGGTTCGGATTCGCACCACGAATAATATAATGACTAGAATTAATTGTTTCGAGACGAATTGCTTTTAAAAACTTTGCATTATTAGATTACGTATAATCATGTCAATCGGGAACATTTGGAACACATTCTAACGGCGTTCGTACATTGTACGCAAATAACAATACGCTCTGTCGTTGAAATATAGTTCACCGAAGGTATAGTATAATATATTATTGTTTTTCACTTCGTCAACATTTTGCTCGCCGCACAAATCGTCAAATATTATTATTCATATAACTGTGAATCCGTGCTGTCGTAATACCTACCTCGAACTTTTCCAAACGAATAGGTGCGTCTATTTGTCACTGACAAATGACAATAATAATTAGTGTTTACTATTAAATATACGATCCGGTTTTTTCGTTGTCATTGTTCACCACGAGAAATATTGCATACTATATTATTAAAGGCTTGTTCATAATTATAATGCCATAGTCCTCTTCCGGACTTCAAATGGTTTTTTTTTTCGTTTTTATCAAAAACTAACATTTATAATCATATGATTATGAAAATTGCCATTAAATATTACAGATTATTCAGTTGACATACGTATGTAATATTATTTACAATATTTCATAATTTTTAGATCAAAAACTATTAATTAAAATAAGTATAATTACTGCAAAAATGATAGTTATTATGTAAATAATATTAGTAAAAAAGAAAGAAGAAAGGAATCTACTGCAATATACAAAGATCGTATAATAATTAATGATATTTTATACTTACAAAACTCTTAGTAATTTTCATTATAATAAATTGAATTAGATTTTTAGGCCTTATTTTTAGGTCAGTGTCGGGATGTATAAATCCAGCCCGGTGACTATTTTATTAACATTTCTATAGTTGTTTATTATGAATAATGAACACATCAATCAGGAATCGACAAGGGCTCTCGGTAAAAAAAAAAAAAATGAAAAATAACGTCATATGGCTTCGGTGAGGCATGCCAGGTATATTTTAAAGTACATATAGCTCATGTTGAAAACGTTTGTTGAAAGTAGTTTATAACTCAGTTAAAATTTCAAATATACCTTACTATAGAATTTTTGTTTATTTTTATACTTTTATTGACGTTTATAAAAGGAAATATCTACTTTTAGGAATCATGCGTGAGAAATTGCGAAAAGTATAAGACAATTACGGGAAACTTAAAGATTAAAAATGTTATTTTGAAGAACGAAAATAAAATAAATCTGTATATAAGAGAGTGAATACCTACAAGTAACATTAGCAAAATATGCACTCATCTATTTGTCACCAAATAACCGAGAATAGGAGTGTAATGTAGAATCCATAGAAATCAAATATTGAAATTGATGGATTGTATAATGACCACAGGGAAGAGGGTAGAAATGAATGAAAAATGCACTAATAGTACAATCATTGAAAATTAAATCATATAAAAGCTGATTCAAGCAACAATCGACAGTGTACAGAATAATCATAATATATTACAGCTGTGGTACCTAGGGTTGTTGCACCACAAGAAAAAGTATGCGCTTGTTGTTCGAAGCGAATGATGGCGGTGATCAATTGGTATTTATTCTTTTTTAAATAATTCGTTTTTTTTTTTTTTTCTACATAAATGATAATATATTATAATATTATAGTATCGCAATGTCTGGCTAAATGCTGCGGGCCCGACGACAATAGACAATGCGACCGGTTAGCGGGAAAGTTTGAAGGAAACAAATTAAGCCCTGCCGGTAGTTACGCACGCGTGCACCCGAACGTACATTGTATACACAAATACGCGTGCACAGGAAATACGGTTGTCCTGGCCGCCGCGCCGGACTCGTATATAATACCATAAAATACGTACGTCGGTCGAGTGCATCGCCTCTCCGAAATCCCTTTAAGTATGTACACGCCGCCGCCAGTGTAATCCCTCAGAATCGTACTTATTGTTTACGACCAAATTAGTATTGCGTGTGTGTGTTTGTACGTGTAAGCGCATCTGTACGTTAAACTACATATTATTATTATTATTATTGTAATATTGTAATGCGTGCAATAGGAATATGACCCGGGATTTGGCGTTGTTCATTTGCATTATATTGTCGTTATTAATGCCATTCGCACACGCGCGCGGTGCACAATACGTATTTGTACACACACACACACACACACACACACATACACACGTAGATCCATGCGTGCACATACTGTGAGTGCCGTGGTGCAGGACGAGAGTCTCGACAAGGACAAAGGACGTGACGACGAAGGAAATCGCCGAAAAAATTCTACGACGCCGCGTACAACAACTGCAGCGGTATTGTCGTCGGCAAAACGAGCGGCGATATCCAACGCGACATTACAACATCGGAAGAAACGGCGTGCCCGGTCATTTGGATATTTATACGCGAAACGAAATTTGTGTTGGTCTTTGAGTTCAAGACGGTTATAATATTTTTACGTCATTTTCATTTACAAAATTTTGCATGGCCCCAATAAACGACAGCTTTATTCTTAGCTCGATCTTAAAAGATTCACAAATTGGTGTACCACTAAAAAATTCAAAATAAATATTGACAAATATCGTTCACTAGACGTAAAAGAAAATCCGTTAATCTATAACTATTCCTTGAATGAACATACAATTTAGATAGTTTCTTCTATTAAAGATCTTGGTATAATACTTTCAAATGAACTGAAAATTTACTGAACATATATTTTACATCTATTCAAAAGCCATGCGAATGTTGGGATTTGTTAGACGGCAGTATTTTAACTTTAATAACATTATTTATGTTATTTATATTAAAAGCCTTGTATTGCTCACTTATTCATCCAGACATTGAATATGGATCCATAATTTGGAATCCCTACCAAACTGGTCAGCTTCAACGTTTAAATAATGTCCAATACTACATTTTAAGGCACTTGTCACTTAAGTTTGGATTAAACGTAAACGTTTCAAGGTTTTCATTCTTTTATATCTAGAATTATAGTCGTAAATTCAACACTATATCATTTTTATATTATATAAATTATTAAATAATAAGATATGCTGTTCTGAAATACTTGAAAAAGTAAACTGGCGTGTTTGCGCCTTTAATTCTCGTTTCACGACTTTTTCTTTCATGTTTATTTCCACTCATAATCATAAAATTTCAACGAACCTCTATGTCCTATACTCCCATGCTAACAGAATGAAACACTGTTGATTTGGATTTTAATAATGATAACGAATTTAAACTTCGTCGTCTATGTCTAGGTTTCGGATAAATAATTAATATGTGTATAAAATTTTAAATTTAATATTATACACATTGTTCCACATATTTTATTATTCATTTTAATTTTCTATGTTGTATATTGTATACTTATATTAACTCTTTGCTCATAAAGGCGTTAATAAAAAAAAAAACAAACAATAAATATTTATACTCCTGCATTTTAGTTCTAGAAATCGCCCAACGTTTCGCATTAGCATAAGCAAAAACACCTTATGGCTCCCCCCCATTAATAGAGCACTAGTTTCTCGTAATAATCTACAAAAAATTATTGATATTTTTCATTCCTCTCAAAGTGTGATACAAATCAACATATTATCATTTTAAATATTTTTGTTGATTTTATATTTTCTGTACATACCACATATTATATCATTTATGTGTTATCAGTTTTATTTTTGTATATTCTACTATGTTTTGAATTATTGTTAACAGCAATTGTAAACAACTGTATAAATTTACTATACTGAATGTTTCAGGGCGTGTATTTCTAAAAAATTAAAATAAATAAAAATAAAACAATAACTGACGGTCAGCCGTTTGCTTACATACTACGTATACACCATGCGTACGTTGGTGAGGGTTTTGCGTTTATTCGTTTTGACACCACGAGATTGTACTTAGGGAATTTTGTTGAGCCATACTTATTATTATATCATCATTCTTTTGCTGCGTTACATCAGTAGTTCTCAGCCGGTGTGATATGTCACCTATGTGTGACATGAATCCAACTTAGGGGTGACACGAAATATCCTCGGGGGAAGTAAAAAGAAGTAAAAAAAAGATACATTTTTTTGAATTAAATCATATTATTGCCACCACCATAATGTTCGTATCTTTACATTATTTATATTTAACGTTTTATTAAAATCATGATTATTTTCGTTCTTATTATTATTATTATTATTATTATTTTAATTTTCCAATTAAAACTTTAAAGTGTCAGTGTTTATCGAATCATTTAACTCAAATAAAACGTATATACTTATTATTTTTCTGCGTACTGTATAATATTTTTTTAATAAAATAATATATCTAAAATATACATTTAAGAGTTTAGTTAATATTACTTGTCATTTTGATGATAGGATGATACAGTGTTTAATTCTAGTGGCTAAAAGTGACACGAGTCACGAATCAAAAAAGGTTGAGGCCCATTGTGTTACGTGGTTCACTATCATTTTCTCAGTTATTTTTCCATGCACATGCCGATTTCCGTAGATCCAAATCTCGAATGAAAATATAAGACTAATATAATGGAGGTGCGGTCAACAGTGACTGCGTGACGCACTTGGTCGGTAAACATAGTTCTACAATCTGGTAACGTAACGATTTTTCTTGTTTTTGAGACGTCGAAATGAGTCTCGGGTATGCAATTTAATACGATTACGACACAATTAAATTTCCATGAACACGTGCATTATGAAATACATTAAATGCGTTTTATATCATATAATGTGTATGCGATAGAAAACAATTGAGTTTAATCAAAAAATCATTACATGATAATATATTTCCTTCTGTCTCTCTTTGTCTCTCTCTCTCTCTCTCTCTCTCTCTCTCACTGTTTCCCTTTCACTCTATCTATTTCTTTTTATTTTCCTTTGTTTGACGAACACTCTTTTTGTATAATATACATTCATGAATAATAATATAAATGCAACGACCAAAGTAGGTACAAGTGATTTTTCTCGAGGCACATAAAACCATTTAATTACACCATAAGGTATAACTTTATTTCTTCTCTTTCTCAATACTTTCCAGATTTCATCCCGTCCCCAGACACGGTTACACGTGCGCGTATCATTGTTAACTGCAAATCTCTTCCGCACAACTATTATTGCTTAAATATGATGTTCTCGTAAGAATTATAATGAGCTTTAATTTTATTTTTTTTTACATTCGAAGCTTTTCAACGAGAGTATTACGCAACATTTCATGTTGGCTAACGTATTCGTAAATATTAATTCTTCATAAACATGAATTATTAGCCTTGCAGTAATACTCATATTGTCATAGACTCGTAATGAAATTAGTTCAGTGATTGATGCCATTAATAAAAAATGGCTGAATTTTTGTTTAGGTGACTATCGCAAATCCATTAATTTCAACACTTATATACAAATTAGGTCAACTTTTACACACTTTAAACGTCTTGGACTACATTAAAATTCTACCGATGTATATAGAATATACGCAAAAACGTGTTTATTCCAAAATGGTCCAATATTGCGCTACAGTATAAGAAATTACCAAAGTTATGTAGGTACACATCAAATATATCAGTAAACATCACGACTACGAAAGGTAAAGATTATTTTTATCGTATGAACTTCACGAATCGTAAAACATTTGTTCAAAAATCAATCATCGCTTTTTACTTTAGAACTTTTATTTACACCCAATTAGGTTTCAGGATCATAAAATCGAATATCGTTATGTTTTGATAAGATATTTTATTTAAAAAAATTAATATTCCATTTTAATATTATTATCTAGAAGGTATTTTTAATTTGAATGACACAGAACATTATATTTGAAGTTGCCCATAATTGTTCGAGACCATGTTAAAATCGTCACAGAAGAAACCTTGAATACGAACCTAAAAATAAATCGTCCGAAAAATGTATAATGAGTATACTCTAATGAACCAAATATATAAGTTAAGCGGGATATATGTTCTTATTATATCTGTATACTCGATTGCATTACTTTATGATGTGTTGATTATATATTTTTATATTGCATACACTAACATATAATATTAGTGTCATACATAAAGTATACACCTGTATTATATATAAAAACCCACTTTATTATTCATAAATTAAATCTCTTACCTTGCACTTCGCGAAGATGTAAGTATTCTTAATTCTTCACGGATCGAAGAGATGAAGGCAGGCAGGACAAATTTATATAATAAGTTATATATAAATATAAATAAGTGAACTTAGGCGTATTGAAATAAATAAAATACATTTACCTTACGAATATGACAAGAACACTCGCACTATAATATGTACGTAGCAGTTAGATGTGGTAGGCCGCAGCCCAAGTCCGTGCAGGACAGCTCTATTGGTGACTGCCCGCCTATGGACTGAGTCTGAAGGGCCAGTGTACTTGATTAATGTTTGGTCTTTGATTATATCTACCCAAAAAGTGTGATTTCCGTTGTCCGTATTTATCTAATTATACATGAATCACTGGTAAATACGTCACAGTTATAAAAATAATACTTAATATGTTATTTCCTTAAACTACTTATTTTAATTATCGTAATAATAATATAGATTATAGTTTGACTATTCTTAATCTTATCCAATTATATATCAGTACATTGTATAATAAACATACTAACCGTCATAAGATCGAATTATTTAATATAAAATATAATCGGTTTGTTAACTGACACTTTATGATAAGATTTAATTGTTACCGGTTGAAGTATTGAGTTTGGTATTTTGAAGTTACATATGAATCATATGATATCATATGATATGATAATGGTTTATTGTAAATTATACTTAATTATAGGATATGATTATTTTTTAACATGTTAAGTGTTATTATAATATGATTTATTTAAACATTTATTGATGATATAATGCAATACAATTGTGCATATCATTACAATACGCGTAGGTATAATATTTATGTGTGTGGAACGATAAAAATGTACAAGTATAATAATATATTGTAATGCTTTGTGTTTGCATTAAAAATTATTTCTACTTGCGTGATGGGTTTCGTGTTATATAATGCTATGTATTATAAAAAATATAAAAAAAGTATTATAAAACAAACGTAATTCTAAGTTTGCAATTTTTTTTTTTTTTATCAACGCCGTGCGTTTTAAACGTTAAAGTTGATGTTATAACCGTACGGTACAACCATTTTATAGTCCATAATTTGTGCAACAATATAAATTATATTGGTACATACATGCGCATGTATTGCTTATTTTTCTTACACAAATATATTCCGCACGTATAACCTGAATAATATTATAAATCCAGGGACGTACGAAGAAAAATGTTTTGGCGCGTGTTTTTAAAAATCGGTTATTGAAGAGTAGAACTTTTTTTTCATAAATTCATGAATTTTTTTTTATAATTATATAACAATTGACATTGCAATGGAACAATTAAATAGCAGTACAAAATATCAAATATTTTGGGGGATGCTTGAACACCCAAAACACTCCCCTGTTTACGTGCCCAATTATAATATATATATATACGAGCGTGTGTGTTCGTAATCACATATAACTCCTTGCCTCACCCCCACCATTGGTCATCGACGCTATGTTGGTGAAAATGATAATAAATGACTAGTACTGCGCGACTATATACATACGCATGTTTTCATCGCCTGATAAATAATTGCAAGAGGTTACACAGAATATTTCTCACTATTTAACTTGTCAGAGCGTCCGTTTTCAATAATATCATTCGCCGTTTTTAATTCGAGACAATTATTCACAGTTAACAGGGTAAAAAAATATAGACTTCCATCACGGTTCCGAACGCTTTATAGTTATAGTCGATTAATCATTTACGCGAATTCGTTGTCGGGCAGTATAAGTGCTGCTCTAGTGGTACACACACACACATACACGTGTATATACGAAATGGACGAAAATAGAGGGAAAGAAGTTGGGTTGAAAGAGAAGTATGAGAGTTTATGAGAAGAGAATTCTCTCATGGCCATTTACGGAGACTTTTTTAGCAAAACTATTTGTCTTTCACTGCTGAGATTATCAATTAATTTTGAAAACACGTTGATGAAATTCTGAACAACTTGTACTTTTACTCGAATTGCGTTCATTTGTTTATAATTAGTTTTAACGGTCTACCGACGTTTTTAATTAAATTAGATTTCCTACTGGTCATATTGGCCATGCCACCGTTGTTCACCGCATGTCGACCGACCTTTATGAGGTTGACAACGTCCAAAGCTTATGAAAAAAATGAACACGTTACAGTAGATACCTATAATATGTATGAATATTATTTAGCAATCATTTTTTTCCCCCCATAAATCCTATACATCGTCACACACCAATAACTCATACAGTGCAATCGAACATATTTTTAATTCGCATTAACATTACCATTGCTATCGTATTATGCTAAAATAATAATAATAATATGCGTGTACGGTAATATTACGTTTAGTCATATTAAAATGTTCACTTTAGTTATTTTAATAATTACACGCACTTGTATTTCATTTCAAATGTGAACCCGATCGAGTTTTGCTTGATAATAAATAGTAATTTATAGTACGGTATTATATTATGTACCACCGCGCAGCATCACAAGTACTTGCACATTGGATTTATATTGCAATTATATAAAAATAATGTCAACGAATCCGTATTGAACTTTCAATTTGCCGTATTACGTTCATTTTATTTCGTTTCGCTCTGCAGTCATCGTTGATTTTATTTGCTGCGGCGTACTATACTACGCAGTTAATTATTATCCGCACAAGTACACAGATATACCATTCGCTATTGATCGATAGCGAGTATATTGAGATTTGATTATCGAATGAACATAATACGGTTTCAAGATGAAAATAAACTGTTCATTAACCGTTTTTTTGCTACAATAACGATGGGAGAACTGCTATGTGAGTTATTATAATATGATAAATATTATATTAATCGTTTCCATCGCAGTTGAGTATGTTTCGCGAAATTTTGCAAGTATTTGTACAGAAATAACGAACGACATTTTCAATGTAAACGTTAGTTTTTTTTTTTTATAAATATATTATGCATAATACGAAATGCGCAACGGGAGAACCGTGGGTATTAAAGTTATCTCCAACATTTTATTATTTTTGTTCGAGTTGAGCTACTCAAAAGTAATTTCAAGTTTTACTCGACTGCTGTAATATATTATAATACACTTATATTTGCATGCGCATATTTGCGTATTACTCTCGAGTAGTTTCAATGGCCTACATAATAATAATAGTAATATATAATACATAGAAGCGGTTAACTCTTATAGGTAAACATTTATATATTAACAGACTATAAGACTTGTTTTCGTTGTATTATCCGGAGTAGAACAATATCAGGTCTTGAGCAACTTAAGTAGGAATTGAGCAGAATGCTGTGTAATATAATACACGAGCTGGAAGCCTGGCCAACTGAACGCCTTTTGTTTCATAGACAATATTAAGCGGTATAATGTACAGAGAAAGACGGTTAAAAGAAAACAATTATTACATTTCCGAACGTTTAATGCTTTATCGAACTGTGGTTCGCAAACGTTTAATGCAAACGTGTCATCACCGCGCACCGGTACGAGACCGTATTCGAAATGTGAAACTATATTTAATATATATTATCATATTATTCAAAACGGGATGAAACTTAGATAATGTTCTAATCGACACAACAATCGCGTTCGTAAACACATTATTTTTACAAGTTTTTAACGACCGTTTTTTTTTTTTTTTTATCGAAACAGTACGTTTCCGTCGAACATCTACATAATAATATAATAGTACAGTCGTTCGGAATTACTTCTTTTCGCACCGACACAAAACGCACCCCCATGTATATTCGATCAGTGATTAATTTCTATCGACTTATCGTTACATTGCAGTTATGCTTCACCACCTCATGATGTCACCCATCGTGTGCATCATGCGTCGTGCTCTCCGTCTATACTACGCATGTCACGAGTTTTTTTTTTCTTCCACATAATTACTATTTTCTCTTTTAAACACGCCTTTGTCGACTTTAGAAACACTCCTTGTAATATTTTAAACTGTAATATTATACTCGTCGTCCCGTCTCCCATCGAAATTTCCAAAACTTTGACTAATTTATGCGCTTACACCATTCAAAGATATAATATTATTCGTCTAACCACTTGACACTTCAAAAATCATTTAGTTTTCATTTTATACGCAAACCGAAACGCAAAAATTTGCTCAGCCAACCAGGCACCGTATGTATGGTATATTTTCTAAAAGTGGACCGTATTCACGGGATACGTACAGTGTAATATCACATGACGATGAAAATCGAAATTATTATTATTCTGCGATACCACACGTTGATTGGAAGATAATTTTTAAATTTTTTTTTCTTCGTAATCCGCTCAAATTTGCCGACTCTGTGTGAAAATTATCAAAATGAACGTTGACGAATTAAGAAATTTAAGAATTTAAGAAAATTTGATCTAGTGAATAATTATAATAATTTATGTGAAAGCGAAATCTAAAATGAATAAAATTTAAATGATAACAATAATAATAATAATAATCCATTATGTATTTATATCACAATATAACACTGTATCCCCCTTAGTTATATTGTGAATATTGTGAAATATTATATACATTTTGAACTTTTATTCTTATGTGTATTTTGATTACATAATTGGCAATTTTTTTAGTTCATACAATATAGTATAATAATAATCGTATTACTGCCCTAATTCAATCACTAATGAAAAACTATATTACTATACCCCAGACCCCGCCGCCCTTCACGTGAAAATTTCATAACTAAATGCATGGTAATTCCCAATAGTGCACGTCATATTGTTTATCCGAAAATATCTTGAACTCTATAGCAAATGCATTTTTTTTATCGACTACATCGAGAAAATATTTTCTTCCTGGAAAATACTATTACGCGTTGTACCACAGTAAAGCATACATTATTATTATAATATTATTATGATGTAATGACGAGCGTTATAATTATTGTAATTGGACATAAAATACTGTACACTTTTGATCCAGAATAAACATCATACTAATAATATTCGGCATCGTTTGTGTCCATTCACTTTTTCTGATTTACCACGTTCAATTCGTATTCCGTTGTCTGTCTTCTATAACTATATACGTGACACTGGTATTTATTTTCACTACGTGAGATATATACATCGAATCACGCGGTAGGTATGCACACCGGTAAGTTTCAAGACACCTATACGCAACGGAAATCAGAGTTATTAGTTATGATTACAAGTTCCACGCTGTAGTCCATCGCATTTCCATGTTACAGTAGAACTCCGATTATCCTAACTAATTAATGTCTGGGATGTTCCGGATAAGCAAAATTATATCCGGATGGTTGGCATATCAAAAGTTATATATATATAATTGTATGAATATTTTGTATGTATTCATTTGATATTCGTGACCATAAATAAATAATTTTATTATAATATTTAACTGAAACAAAATAAGTTTTAATTTTAATATGTAACATATTTAAAAAAAAAAAAAAAAAAGCCCATTTGGCACATTAATTATTTTATTTTGAAAAATGGTGATATATTAGTTTGCTTCATAGTTGGCTTTCTTTGTAGAGCAGCTATATTTTTAAATCTTTTTAACTGCAACAATTTAGTGGTGTTCGATTCTTCTTGCCTCCCAATCCATTTAAATGCCGAATCCAATGCATCAAAAGCTTCAGAACGAGACGGCCTATTTTTACCTTCAGTCAAATCGTTAGCTTCATTTTACTCTTTTTCAGTATTACCTTTTTCAAACAAGTTACGAACTATTTCGTCATCCGAAAGTGTTTGATATCCAGGATCATTTTGTATCCACAAGCAGCCACTCATTTATATTCGCTTCATCACAATCCCCAGATACGTGCGTAACTTTGCGTATACACTCTAGTGAAGTACTAAAAATAATACATACCTATTCTAATCTAAAAACGATAATGAGACATGAGTATGAATAACGGCACGTGCGTGAGGAGTAATCTTTTTTTTCGTCCGGTTGATTGATGTTCAGATAATCGGAGTTCCGCTGTATATTAAAAATAATTTATAAAATCGCACATCGCGCACCGAATCGAATGAGTATATATATATATATATATAATATCAGCTATATACGTAACTGTCGCATAATATTTGACTAGGGTTTTGCGCGTAAAACACAATGGTTGCCGAACTCACACGGTTAACGGTGCATTTCTTAAAATTCCTAGAAACTCGACTGTTTTCACTGGAGACTTTTAATGCGAATTGTTGAATGAAATCACTGTAAGACGATATGTGTAACCATAGTGTCCACTGTCCCTTATATGCAAACATCACTGCAGTTGAAGAAATAGTTGCCCCGGCATTGGAATCCAGTCCGACTAATTCGAAAAGTACCCGATCGCTGAGCAGGAAAAAAAAACGTACGACTTGTTAGGAATGAGCGAAAATATAAAAAAAAGAGTATAGCGGGAGAAAAAGAGGAATATTCTTTAAAATGCATCGAATACATTTATGCATTTATTAGTTTCCCAATTGAAAAAGGTTCCCTCATTGTATTGCTCGTCCGTCCGACACCGTGTACTGTAAGGGTTAAGAAAAAAGTATTTCACGACTCATTCAGTCAAATCGGTGGACCGTTAACTTATTTTTATATCGAATGCTTCTTCTCGACCCCACCGGATATGGCGTCAGTTATTCCCTCTCAAAGATGAGAAACATTGACTTATAGTATTTCGCATTACTGCACGGTATGACCACGTTAATTTAATTCGATACATATTATAATATATAACATCCAAGCACTTGGCACTTGTGCAACACACTCAGATAGGTTATGTTTCTGGAACTACAGTCATTATAACTATTTTGCAGTGGGCGATGATAGTTCCACTAAAATACAAATAATTCGATTTTTAAAGTATTATCTTTAATTATGGATTGTAACACCTTTACTGTCTTATCGTATCAATCGTACGTATGCTTAATTTTATAGTTGAATTGTATAATTCAACTAGTTATGCGTGGTAAGTTATTTTACGTTATGAATGTTATGACTCATTGTGTATCGAGTGTTATTTACATCTAGAAAATCGATTTTGACGTGTAAGATTTAAGTTCTGATGGAATATCAATATTTGATTTGCCAAAAAAAAAACCAAATTTGCACATTTCAAAACGTCATCTTAAAGGATATTTACATTATTTACGGTTGATTTTAAAATTTTAAGCTAATGGAACATACCGACCATTCTTGTATTGTCATTATAACAAATACAACTGTACAATGCAAGTCTACAAAACTTCACTCGCTTTCAGAAATATATTTCAAATACCAAACCAAGCAGTTTTCTATAATGAATCAATAATTATTATAAGTACCTACTCAATTATACCTATATATTTGTATAGTCACAGCTATTGGCTATATTAAATTAAGATAAATCTTCTGTAGTTCAATCATTTTGCTTTTAAAATATATTGTCGTATTCATTCTATAACGTATTTAGTCCCAATTTTGAATTTAAATTAAAATTATATATCATTTGTTTTTGACAATATTAACATTTTGTTTTTGATTTCCAGCAAAGCTTTCGAAACGCTGTAGAATTAAAAATCACTTTTGACCTTTAATAATTTATAATTATTATTGTAATTGCAGAAATCAACACATTTATAAGTGATAGTGTTATGGAAAACAATCATGCATATCATTATGATGAACGTTTTGTTTTTTACGTAGATAAAATTATTATTTCAATTCAGGTATTTTCTCAATTGTCATGTATTACTTGATTTATTCACAATTACCTAAAACAAGTACTAAAACTAATTACTGTTAATAGTACAGGTACACGTGTGACTTAATGAACATATTGCATTCGTACATTTTCATTTTATTTAATATTAAAAATAATAATTTGAAATTTTAATTGCATTAGTTATTTATATGAAAGGATTTGTTACACAAAGTGGGCGATTAAAAACGAAACAGTTGGCGTATTATATATAATATAATATATTATATAAAAGGAGAGTAAAAAAACATAAAAATTCTTAAAATAATTGAGCATTTTAAACGGGTAAACGAACGAACACGGTGCATTTTCAGAGAATTATCCCGCCTTTATGATTATATCGCACCGAACCCCGGCTTGTGTCAAATGGTAAGGATAAAAATCTTAGACGGTCACTCATCCGAAAGGGGCGAAACGTAACGGCATATGTCGCCTGTAACATAAAATAACCCATAAAAGGGTAGTGTTTTCGATGCTATTTGGTATTTTCATAAATCCAGTAAATGTTTCTAACAACGGTGGTGATGATAATTTTATGATTAAACTCGATGTAGTCTTATAATTTTTTACTCGAACGAAAAACGAATCGTTCTCGTGCCTAACTTTTACGTTTAAAATGATAATATAAGTTGTATGTGTTTGAAATTTACAAATGTTGATGTCCGATTTAATCGATTTGAATCTTTTATATATTTGCATACATTGTGTAACTTTATTACTACAATATTATATTGGTACATCTATGTCATCGCGGGTTTAACGAGAAATAACAACAACCTATTGCAATAGGTCCTTTAGCACAATATTCCATATAATTATGCTAGTATAGTTTCTGATAACTAATCAAAACAGTAAATTAACCCGGAGGAGATTTGTTTGAAGTTTGAAGTATTCCGATTTGTTTATTCTCTATACACACTGTAAATTATAGAACGCGTTCTGGAAAATTATTTCAACAGTTTACCCTGGCAGTAATATTATATTTTCGAAACATAACTCTAATTGTATACGATTTTCCTTTTGGTTTCAAAGTAACATCAACCAAGTAACATCCGATTCTTAAGTAAATATTCATATTAGTTATATAATACTATAATACTAATCTTTTTATCTGACTAAAAAAACAAATGATTATCAGCTGTATTCAGTATTTTCATAAATATTTTTGCTTATAATTATTTTACATTCAGATTATTCATGAAGTGCAGAAAAAAAAAGAACGGGTGGGCCTCGCTTTGCTGTACAGTTGGGGGTGGAGTGTACCTCGTTTATAGGATAGGTCATTATTACAATGGATTTGTTAAATTTGAATGCAATGATAGATATCATTGTAT
>JAIPRK010001784.1:0-42602 GCA_025469195.1 Chaitophorus viminalis
CAAGCGTTCGACCATTACCAGTCGGGAAATTCAGACTGCCGTTCGTCTTTTATTGCCCGGGGAATTAGCAAAGCATGCTGTCAGTGAAGGTACTAAAGCAGTGACCAAGTATACCAGTTCTAAATAAGTTTTTTCAAATTTGCAAAAATATCTTTAAAACGGCCTTTTTCAAGGCCACCAATAATTCGTAATTACATGTTAAATTTTTCAAGAGTTGTTACAAGTTGACCTATGTTTTAGACAAAAAACACCTATTAAAATCTAACAGATTTTATTCCAGGAATCACAATAATCTTGGTTTTTAAATATAACAAGATTATGACTGTCATATTCTTATTATAATAATAATTGTTTCAAGAAAAAATCATAAAATTAGAAAATGTTAGACCTTATAAAAATGTCGAAGCCTTCCAAGACAATTTTTGAAATAATTCTTACTGGGCCGTCGGGAGGGAATCCTATGAAACGCAGGCCCAAGAGAAAAGAATCGTACGGTATATATATTTACAAAGTATTGAAACAAGTTCATCTCGACACCGATGATTTCTCAAAGGCCATGAACATCGTCAATAATGTGCATTTTGAATTGCTGTTCCAATGTGTTTATCATAACGTAGGTTGTAGTTAAGGGTCCACTCCAAGGCATTTTGCTTGGCGGCTTCAGCCCAGCAACTGGTGGTCATGAAATTTTTTTTGCATTTTGCCAATAGTGTGACAGCCTTAGTCCTATGCGAGAGAGCTTTAGGCGCGGCCTCTTTCTCTCCTTGTGTGGTTTGATTGGTTTGTTAGGTTCTGGGGATTGTTAGTACGTTTATTCTAAGATTTGTGATCACTTTTCTGCTCTTTCTTGGTGATGGGGATAGGTTGATGTATTGAGTTTGTAATAAAAGGTTATTGATGCCTTTCTTGAGTCTTCTCTGATTGTATTTATTTTTGCGGATTTTAGAAGTATGTTGATGCCGAAAAAATGGGGAGAACCAGTTGCAATGCTTATTGCTACATTTTGAACTGCATCCAATTTGTATTTGAGGTTTAAGGACCCCAGGCTGTGGCCGCATATATTGGACGATATGGAGATGATCCTGAGTTAAGTAGTGAATATTGGGAATTGGGTTTGTGTTGTTGATAACTGGGTAAAGTTGTGGGCAACGTGATTATGTTTTCGTTGAATTTTAGATTAGAGTGTGGACTCTCCCAAGTATTTTGCCGTTGGAGCCCAGTCGACTGGCAATCTGTTAATGTTTTTTTGGCTTAACTAGTTTGGGAGCAAAGGTCGTTGCGAGGCATTTGGCGGAATTTAATTTGAGTCTCTATTTGACATCCATTAATGAGAAAAATTAATTTGGCCTTGTACTAGTTTAGCAGCAGCATATCGTTGTTTTTATGTGTCGCGTAGAACATTGTCATCTGTGAATAATGCAGAGTACTTTTTCAGAAAACGGTAGGTCGTTTATGTAGAAAACTTATAAAAATGGTAAAATACAGGAACCTTGGGAAAATCCAGCTTGGATTGGTCTGATTAATTCGTTATTTTGATTTTAAAGTTGCGATTTAATAAGATTGTATGATTTTGATTATCGGAATTGAAGTAACTATGAGGGTGCCGACCCTATCGAAAGCTTTTACCATTTCAGGAAATTTTGCAGTAGCGTTATGGCGTGAAGATTTGTGGTCATGAATATAAGAAACCACTAGTATATATACAAGGACAAGAAGGGAATACGGCAACGTGATTGGTCGGTGAGGACGAATGATGGTTCTGCATAGGGGAATTTCTGATTGGTCAAACTGCAACGCCCATGATCTTATAAAATTAATTGTTCCCATTAAATGAAATCAGTTCAACTTCTGGAATACATCTGTCTACACGTTCTTAAACCCACGCGTAAACATGACAGGACGAGGCAAAGGAGGAAAAGGTTTGGGAAAAGGAGGTGCCAAACGTCATCGTAAGGTGCTCCGTGACAACATCCAAGGCATTACCAAACCAGCTATTCGTCGGTTGGCCCGTCGTGGAGGTGTCAAACGTATATCTGGTCTGATTTACGAAGAAACCCGTGGTGTGTTGAAGGTGTTTTTGGAAAACGTTATCCGTGACGCCGTCACTTACACCGAGCACGCCAAGAGGAAGACCGTTACCGCTATGGACGTGGTTTATGCTTTGAAACGTCAAGGACGAACCTTGTACGGGTTTGGAGGTTAATTTTCCCGTGTGTTGCCATTGTAATCTGAAGCGTTTTGTTTATTTTAAAAAGGCCCTTTTTAGGGCCACCAATTGTTTGCGAACATCAATTATATAGTCTTATTATAATGAATAGGATTAGTAATTTAATGATATAATCAAGGTGTAAATCCTTTTCTAGTTTATTAAATTTTATTTATTTTTTATTATTTAACATCAAAAATATCAAACTGATAATATAAAGATTTTTTTGGTCGATAAAACTAAAAGAGTAGGTTATTTTTTAGCCAGTAAATTGCATTTAAATATTGTTATTTTGCCATGCCATGTACAATGAATGGTACAAAGTATTAGGTTAAAATCGCATTTATAGCAAAAGCAAAAAAAATGAATTCTTCGTATGTTTTCTGTGTACGTATTTTACGTAAAGTATATATGTAATAATATTTTTCTTGCCGTACGGTGGTGGGGATAGAAAAATACACGTTTTTTGCACTAAATGCAATACCTAAACCGGGCTATTCATATATGTTTTACAAAAAACAAGTAACTGTTTTTCGAATTATCATGAAAAATAATTGTAATTTTTATGACAAGTAGTCTATTTAAGAATTGTTAATTTGTATTTAAACTTTTACATTATTGTTATGTTTAATAAATTTTTGAGTACCTATTTGAGGAATTTCATAAAAATGATTTTTATTTTATATTTTTACATGAACTCCCAGTATCCATTATAGTGGACATACGTGTAACTTTTTTAAAAATGTTAAAAAATAGGTTATTATACAGTGAAATCTCTGAATACAAATATGCAAAAAAAAAAATTTTTTACCAAAATAAATAATTTGGTAGTGAAAGGGTTAAAATAATTAACTTTTTTGCAAATATAACACTTATTATTTTAGGGTCAACTTAAGTAAAGTACTTTAAATGTCGCTTGTATTTATCTTCACTAATTTTTAATGTAATTTTAATTAATTTCTTATTCAATCTGCAAAAAAAAATAAATAATTATAGTTAAAAATTTAAATATGGTTGTATTACATGAATATTCCGGGACTTGACCTTATTGAAGGAAGTATAGCAAAAATCTTTTAAATTCAAGAGACATAAAGAAGCAGAACTGCTATTTTTCACAGTTTACCAGTAGGCAGTATTAATAATTAGAGAAGCGTTTTGTGTGAATTACTATACAACTCAATCTAGTACAAGTCTATCTTTGAACATGGTCGTCTAAATTATTGCTTCGATTCCATTGACTGTAATTTGACTTTTTGTCGATGAAAAGTATCTTTTTTTTATAAAACTTATTATAAAAATAAAGTTATTTTACAAAAAATTTTTGATTATTTTCTGATGTAAAATATACTTTTTTTGATTATTTTATACGCTAAATCTGTTACTCTTTACCAATGTAAACCATTAGATATGTCGAATCGGAATAATTTTGATAATTTCCTATCTTTATATACACGTAATTTTAGCTCATTAAGGCAGTAACACAGTGCTCGTAGTCAAAACATAGTCATCCGAATTTTCAAAGTTAACAATCATGAGCGGCAGAGGAAAAGGAGGCAAAGCCAAGGGAAAGTCTAAGACCAGGTCGTCTCGTGCAGGACTTCAGTTTCCTGTAGGACGTATACATCGTCTGCTGAGGAAAGGAAATTATGCCGAACGGGTGGGAGCCGGTGCACCGGTGTACCTAGCTGCCGTTATGGAGTATTTGGCCGCTGAAGTCCTCGAGTTGGCCGGAAACGCTGCCCGTGACAACAAGAAGACACGTATCATCCCCAGACATTTGCAATTGGCAATTAGGAACGACGAAGAATTGAACAAATTATTGGCCGGTGTTACAATTACTCAGGGTGGTGTGTTGCCCAACATCCAAGCCGTCCTTTTACCTAAAAAAACCGAGAAGAAAGTTTAGCAACCCTAACCAAAGATTTTATTATAAAACCATAAAACGGCCCTTTTCAGGGCCACCAAATTTTGTAAGTAATCTTGTCAAGTTTGAACTGTGTTTTATTGGTAACTTTTCCTACTGTTTAAAAATACTTTCATCTTTTCAAATAACTAAATATATTTAAATTTTTATGTAAAATATCAACCTATAATCGAACGGTTGATTCCCTAATTCTATTTATTTTATGTATTATCCTTAAGTCTTTTATTATAGAACCACTGGCCAGTCTTTCAAAATTCAAACTGTTTTGATGAGGTAATTATAAAAGACAAATATTACGTTGGGTTATTTATAGCCATACTCACCTACTGATCGTAAACTGCAAAAAGCAATACAAATTTATTGGCAATATGATCCGGAGCCCACACCGCCAATTTTTTAATGGCTGCCCGTTCTACTAAAATGGCATTTGCTACACGACAAAAAACATCTTTTCTGTTTAAACGGGTGTAGAATCAATCGACAACTAAAACTCATAAGGAAACACCATCCGGTATGCCAGTCACAAACCAAAAGACTCCTTTAGTAATTATGTCAACAATGCATATTCTAATCCTCTTCCATAAAACGTGAAAATTTACGATTGAATGCACTGGGTATCCTCATGTCCAAAGTCTTTGGCTTTTCCGAAATCCCGTTTTCAGGAGATTCTATATCTACTATCGCCGTTCCGTATTTCGCAACGATTTCCAACTGATTAGGGTAGCCGATGGGATAGGTAGGTAGGTTATGATGCGATAAGTATCGGGTTCGAGACCCATTAATTAGTAACAATGAGCGCATCTTTAAATGCCATAAGATTGATTACATGGCCACTCTCATTTTTTGCATTTTTTTTCGGTGGTTGTCGCTACGTTGTTATCACATCATCGTTTATCATTATTCGAATGTTTTGAATTTTCGTCGGTTGTATAATTCCCTGTTTTTTCGATATTACAATTACAACGATGTTTGTCCGTTCGACGTTGTCCGTGTTTTCCCGGCTGGCGACTACCAAGTCACACATTTTTCGATTATTTATTGTTAAATATTATTACTAAACGAACACGGCCAGTAAATATTTTTCTATAAAAACTACACTACCGATGGTGCCCGCCGCTGTCGTCAACATGTTTACTAAATTTTTGTGCATTTAATATATTATTGTTTTTATTTTGTTCCCAGTACCTACTGTTCCTTTATCCGTGTCCCTAGCACACGGTTGTCGGTCTTAAGTTAGTAAATTTACAATCATTCATGTACTGCTATATACTGCAGCGTTTGATAGAATGTATATATAGTATTTAGTAGTGTTATGAGAGGTTAATACTGTCAGTGATTCATTATCTATACTAATTTTTTTTTTAAAAAAAACAAGTATTTATGAATGTGGGCAGTATTGCTCAACAATATTCTGATTACAGTAAACGGTAATATTAGTTTAGTTTGTGAGTATATCATATCAGTTTACAGAGTTTATAAGTTTTAATATTATAATAATTTATAGACGTATTGATACATGGTTGAAAAGTATGGAGCATTTATACAGTCCAAATCAGAAAAATCAAACATACAATAATGATACGAATTGTTCCATGATATTTAGTACAGGTATTTACAGGAATATATGCAATACCTATTGCATTTTATGTGCACAGAGTACATAGGTACATTTAAAACAGTATATTTTTAATATCAACTGTTTAATTAATGCCCAGGTATTTATGAGTTGTGGTGGTATTGCATTGAATGTGCATCCAATACACAGTATGTTATATCGATTGAATAATTAATAAATGCAAATAGGAATTAATAATTTTACTTTTGACCGGCCTGAATTAACGATTCTTTCCAATAAATTGTATTTAAATGTTTTACGATTAATATCATTGACTGCAGCATTTAATACATTTTATTTCACTGTATAAAATTGGGTTGTGTAAGTAAATTTTTTAAAATTTTAAACTGGCATCTATCATTCTGATTGATACACATTACATTATTTGAAATCATAAATTTATTACTTTCTTACTTCCGCTATCAGTTCATTTTTACAATATTTTAGAATTACTATCATTAAATTGTACACATATATTATGTAAATAGTTAGATTATGCACTGTCAAATTAAATATTTAATTTTATAGAAGTTCTAATTAATCAATTATCAGATTTATATATTTTGTTTAATTTTTTTATTGTACTTCATTGTAATTGATACAGAATTTCACTTTTCAAACTATTATAATCATTTATTTCACCACTATTTATTTAATATATTTCACAGTAAATTTTATGCAAAATTTATGTTATAGTGTTATATACATCAATCTACTATTCATGTACAGGGGCGCCATTTCAGTATTAAAATAGGGCTGCCAAATTTGTTACCAGGCCACATTTTCTACCACCAGACCACAGTTATAACAATGAAAATTGTGTTACGTTATGTTACGTTTCGATGAATCCCGTTCCTATACATTTGATTATTAACGTTAATATTTTAAGTGTTAACACTGATAAAAATATAATATCATTAATAATTAATATACATATTTATATATATATTTCTTTCTATATATATATCTAATATCTATGTATATTTACAGACTATATGAAAAATATAGTCTGTGGTTGTGGTATATCTATATATATATATATATATATATATATGTATATCGCAATTCGCATTACTTATAAAAATAAAATATTTTTATTTTATATTTTCAATTTAACTAATATATCGGGCATCGGCGCCAGCATGAAATTAAGGCAGTCCAATATGATACGGTGAAAAATAGGACCACCAATGGCCTGCGATACCCCAAATGGCGCCCCTGTTCATGTATTGACTACATTCTCATCTCCAATTCAATACTTAACGATATATTAAAATTTTAATAATTTAATAACGTATTTGTCTTATTATTAGACATTTTGATCAATTAAATTTGTTAAGGTTTGTGTAAGTAAATTTTTTTAAATTTTTAACTAGCATCTATTATTCTAATCGATACACGTTACATTATTAAATCATAATTTTATTACTTTCTTTTTTCCACTATCATCTCATTTGTACATTATAATATCTGAGATGTACTATCAGTAAATGATATACATATATTATGTAAACGGTTAGATTTTTGTCTGTCACTGTAAATATTATATTTTATAGAAGTTCTAATTAATCAATTATCAGATTTATATAGGTACTTTGTTTAATTTTTTTACAGTACCTACTTCATTGTTGTTGATACAGAATTTCACTTTTTAATTATTTATTTAATATATATATATATATATATATATATATATATATTTCACTGTAAATTTTATGCAAAACTTATGTTATTGTGCTGTATGCACCAATCTACCATTCATGTACATTGTACATGAATTTAGCTACATTCTCATCCCCAATTCAATACTTAATGTTATAATAAAATTGTAATA
Organism: Chaitophorus viminalis; assembly: GCA_025469195.1. Lineage (NCBI taxonomy): Eukaryota > Metazoa > Arthropoda > Insecta > Hemiptera > Aphididae > Chaitophorus > Chaitophorus viminalis. The sequence goes on from JAIPRK010001784.1 coordinate 7,580, forward strand.
ATTTAAAAATGTATTTGTCCTATGTTAAATATTTCATATGATTAAATTTGTTAAGTTTTGTAATTAGATGTATTTAATTCATTTTTCATACTGATGCCATTCAATAATATTTATTAGATCTCAATGACTCAAATGGATACATTCATTCATTCACCACCTGTATTATACAGCCTCAGTGTTTTCCACTATACTAGGGATTATACATTTATATAATTATACTTATATCCAAAACACATAGCAAACATGTATAACATTTTTATATATAATACAAACGATGGTTTACATTGCATTTATGAAAGATTCAACTTATTAAGGACTAATACACTAAGGGAAAACAATAATATATTAGATTGAAACAAGATCAAATAAAATTCATTATAATACTAATTGTTCCAATATATTTTATTTACTGGGTATGTAATTAGTACCAATGGCTGAAGTATTTATAATTTTATTTAATAAAATAACTTATTAGTGTTATTGTTGTAGGCATGTACTAAATTCTATATAAACATTTGTGTTAATGTGCTTTTTATAATAGTTATTAATGTTTACAAGTTTGAAATAAAGTGACATTAATATTTTTATCATTAAATACCTACTCATTTATATATATATATATATATATTACATAATGTAGATTATTAAAGTCATCATTAGTCAGATAGCTATCGCATTTTAACCGGCTGACCTAACAATTCGTTCCAATACATTTTGCTTAAATGTTGTACTTTTAGATGTACGATTAATATCATTGGCTGCAGTAATTATGTTTCAATACATTTGATTTTACTATACCATATCAGTATTAAATTGGTTTGTGTGAGTAATTTTTTAAGTCTGTATTAGAACTTAATTGGTAATTTTTTTTTTTTTAATTTTTAACTAGCATCTATTATTAAAATTTATGTCCATCATGTTAATACTTTCTTATTCAATACCTTATATTTACATTATATTTGAGATGTTCTATCAGTAAATTGTATACATGTACTATATCATTATGTAAATGATTGTTTCATGCATTGTCATTGTAAATACTATATTTTATAGAATTTTATTATATTTCTTACATACTTGGTGCATTTTCATATAGTACCTCAATGTAATTGATATAGAATTTCACTTTTCAAATTATTTATCATTTTTTTAAACTATTTATTATTATATTCACTGTGATTTATATGCTTAACTCATGTAATTGTGTTTTATACTTACAAATTGCATCTACCATGCATGTATTGATTTACATTCTTATCTCCTACTCAATACTTATTGTTATATTAATATGAATTTTAATAATTGAATAATGTTTTGGTCTTATTATTGGACATTTTAAGCTTCTAATTAATTTTTGTTTTTGTTTTGTCATTACAGTTACCTATTTAAGTTATTATTCAAACTGATGTTATTCAACAATATTCATTAGATTTCAATGATAACTCAAATACAAACATATGTATGTTCATCACCTGTATCATCTCTTATATACATTATACAATTTCAGTATTTTCCAGTACACTAGGGATCTATTGTAGCATATTTTACATATATATACATATATATATATAATTATATAATTATTTTCAAAACACATATATCACATATTGTCTCTAAGCCAAAATTTCTTAATTGCTCGATTTCAGACCCATAATACCAACTCGGTCGTGAGGGAGGGAGATAAAGGCGTTATATTAGTGTAGATAATTAATGTGTGAATTATTTGAGTATTTATCATATTTCTATTTAGTTATAACGATTATTATATTAAACAAATAATGTTGGTTAAACCATAATTATTCATATATTAATTCAAAATTTGTCTCTATGACGAAATTTCTTAATTGCTCGATTTCAGACCCTTAATACCAACTCGGTCGTTAGGGAGGGAAGTTAATTCGTTAATGTAGATAGGTAGTGGTCTCGCTTTCGAAACCAATGTTGAATTAATGTGTGAATTATTTGAGCCACCTGCCTATACCTCAGTACATGGCCACTGAACATTTTTGCATTTATTCAACATTTTTTTTTTTTATTTGGTATAATTTATTTTTGGTTACCGAGCTTTGGATGAGGGGGTTACAATCTCGCGTCCGTCTCTACTGATCTACAATATAATGCTATTGAAACTACATGTTGGTGATAATGTGCATTATTTGAATTTTTTATTTTTACTATATCTTCTTATGCAATAACTTTCAAGTTCTTAACTAACCACTTTGCACAACAGTGCTATTCTCTTAGACTAACATGTGTGCATGTTAGTCCGGATTTGGAATCAACTGATTGCGTCAATTACTATAGTTTTGTATCCTAAACAACTCACAGCTAGACACTATAATCCATATTTCGACCTAACCGATTTTGATACGGTTAAAAGAACCGGTCATACGTGTGGGCCCCAGTGACCGGTTCCGCGATCCGACGAAGTCGGATTGCCTACCTGACCGAACTACTCGCTAAAAAATGGTATTCTCCTGGATATAAATGTACTTAACGCCTATAATTTCACATGAATCGATACACCGCTAGACATTAAAACTTAAATAGGTTACAAATTCGTGATTTTCAAACTGGGACTCTGAACGACAGATTTAATAACCGGACCACCTGTGACCATGTCTTTCCGCCGTAGGCCGAATAACCAACATCCACCATCTGAGACCCGTCTTAGTCGTCTTCCCACCGTAGGCGGGATGACAAACACCCGAATCGAGTCCCCCAGTAGAGCGAAGGGTGGGTTAACCGGACCTCCTGTGACTATGTCTTTAATCTTTATCTATTTGGGTTAAACATTAAAATGTACTTAATGCCTATCAATATCACATGAATCGATCAAAAGCTAGACTTAAATACCATATCTGTGATTTTTAAACTGGGACTCGAAACGATAGAGGTTTACTAACCAAACTTCCTGTGACCCGTCTTCCCGCTGTAGGTAGGATGACAAACATTTATAATATTCAGAATATCTGTTAAAAGATAATTATTCATATATTTAAGTATATGGCGTTAACAACGATCGATTTGCAACCTAAATGACTTACAGCTAGACACTAAAACTTATATTTCTATACCCCCTGATTTCGACATTGACTAAAGAACCGGACATACGTGTGGGCCACAGTGACAGGGTTTGACAACCTGAACGCTAAACAATGGTATTTTCTTGGATTAAATTGTACTTAACGCCTATCAATTCCACATGAATCGACCAACGGCTGGACATTAAAACTTATTTGTGATTTTCAAACTATGACTCTGAATGACAGACGTCAAATAACCGGACTTCTGTGACCTTTCTTCGCGTCGTAGGCACGATGACAAACATCCATCATCAGTGACCCGTCTTCCCGTCATAGGCGGGATGACAAACACTCGGATCGGAGGGGGGGTCTGGGCCGCAGCCTCATCTAGACAAAGTCTAGTCCTCTTCTATAAAACGTGAAGATCACGTGACCCTTTGCGGTTGGATGCACTGGGTATTCTCCTTTCCACAATCCATGGCTTTTCCGATATCGCCGTTCCATATACTGATGGCGTTGCGAAATTATGGCGTTCAAATAACCCGTATTTCGCAATAATTTCCCACTGAATAGGAAGGCCGATAGGATAGGTTAATATGTTACAATGCGCTAGGTTTTGGGTTCAAGACCCGTTGATTAATAATAATGCCCGCAAAATTAATAATCCCATAAGATTCAATTGCCACCTTCGTTTTTTGCATTTTTTTTCTGCGATGCAATCACGTTTTTATCTTATTATCGATTATTATTATTTGAATTTTTTGAATTTTCGTCGGTTGTTTAAATTTATTTTTATCGGTTTAACAATGTTCGTCTGTTATATTAATCGAACCATTCCACAGACAATTAATATTTTTCTAATCTGCACTACCTATGGTGCCCGTCGACATGTTTACTAAATCACTGATGTTTTTGTGCATTTAATATATTGTTTTTGTTGTATACGTTTTGTTTTGTTCTTAGTAGCTATAGAACCTTTATCCGTGTCCCTAGCCAATGGTTGTCACTGTGGTCAAACAATAACAGTGCAATTATAAAAAAATCAACTTTTTAAGGACTAATGATAGGTTATTTTAAAACATGATCAAAGAAATTCATTATAATACTAATTGTTCCAATATATTTTATTTACTTCGTGTGTAATTAGTATCAATGACTGAAGTTTCGAAAAATGATTTGTTCCAATACATATATATTTTGTTTAAATGTTTTACTTATAGATTTACAATTAATATGATTGACTGCAATAGTTATGTTTCAATACATTTGATTTTACTATACTATATTAGTATTAAATTCGTTTGTGCATGTAATTTTTTTTAAATATTATTTATTAATAAATGATTGGTAATTTTTTTTTAAATTTTCAACTGGCATCTATTATTTAAATTGATGTTCATCATTTTATTAATTTCTAATTCAATATCTCATATTTACATTGCATTTAAGAATATGTACTATCAGTAAATTGTACTATATTGTTATGTAAACAGTTCTTCTATGGATTGTCATATTAATTAATTAATTAATTAAAACCTATCCAAAATAAGTCTTATAATATATATGCATTATAAAATTATAAATAAGTTTTAAGAAGGTAAAAAATATCCATCCATATTTCTTTCACCGGAGACACTTTTTTAGTATTAATAAATCATATTTTAATCATTATATAATTGTTTCATATTTATAAATACAAATCAATTCAAAAAAATATCAAATAAATAATATATTAACACATACATGTCTTAAATTGTCATTTGCGTGATGCCCTTAATGGAAATTAGTATGCTAGTCGCTGACGGCAAATTTCAGTTGCGTAACAATTTGATCAAAGACGCGCTCACAATTGCAACAAAACTATCGTCTTTAGTCTCATCGTGATTTTAATAAGATCTGCACTATGTTTTTTTCGATTTCAGGACAAAATATCTCCGGAAAAATATCTCTGAACAAAATATATCCGGTAAAATATATATCCAGGAAAAAATAACTCCGGTAAAAATATCTCTGGAAAAAATATTTCCCATGAAATATGTATCTGAAAGAAGTATCTAAATAAAATATCTATATCATTTCATCTTATAACATTAAGTACAAATGAGTATAAATCTGATTATAATATTGAAATGGTATACATTTAAAAAAAATTAAAAGATTCGACTATCCTAATATAATATTCGTTTTGTTACTCGACGTACCGTGGTAATTTGGTAATAAGGAACAATATACAATCACCAATTTATTATATTTGTGTAATATGTGTTAAGAAAATTATTTAAACATCTACCTATTACAAGTATGAAAAATAATATCCTCTTTAGATAATTCTGAAGAAATATTATGAAATATTATTACTGAAAAATTCTTTGCTTCTTTATACACTTTCAGGATCTTAAGCAATGTTAAAACATATCTTACAAATTAAAATGTAAATTTATAGATATTTTGTTAAGATAATTTTTTCTAATACATTTTTACCGGAGGTATTTTTTCATGGATATATATTTTATCGGAGATATATTTTACCGGAGATATTTTGTCCGGAGATCTTTTTCCGGAGATATTTTGACAGGTCACATGTGTTCTCGAGTTAAAATGATGTCAAATAACGTCTCAATGAAAGGATATTTTGATTATTTACAACCATCCATTACTTAAGACATAATGTGGGGAAATGCAATCCCTCCCACACAAAGTTGTTCGTGAATTTTATTTTATTTTTTTCATAGGAATGTCGCAACTGTTCGTTACCAAATGAGATGAGACCCGTTGAAACGTAACAAAACAGTTGCATGTAATTGCACGATCGAATGATTTGTGAAAAAACATACTAATTAATTGGACGAACTGATCAGTAGCATGTGAGCTCATTGTCATATAGGATCACTGCGAGTCACTCAAGCGATTGAACTGTTGGGCAACTGAAAAATGTAACAATTTTCATGTTAAAAATTACCAATTAATAATCAATGACTATTCAGATTTCAAAACTTCAGATTATTATTATATTACAACGCATTTAAATAAAGTGATAATAATTTAATCCAATAACAATAGCTTATTTTTACGGCACAGTCAACAATATCCATTTTCAATCACTGAATCTCAAGATAATTCAATAATTAATATTCAACAATTTAAAATTAGTTTTGTTTTTGCTACCAATGTTTATAATTTTAAATGTTAGTACCTGCTCATTGATTAAATTAATGTCGAAAATTTAATTTTTATCGTCACAATGATGATAACTGATTATTAACATTTTCCATGATTTAAAGATTTTTTTCATTTCTAAAACAAGTAGAAATATTGTAGAGTAAGTTCATAGCTCTTCAAAAACAAACTATGGGTAAAAACAGGAGTATGTGTTACCCTGTTACCTAATTATACAGTAAAACTTGTAGGGTAGAGTCAACGTTCACATTCACTAAGGAGTGTGTCAAAATAATTTTTCAACAACATACTGCTAAAACATCACTCATTGATGATATTAAGAAACTCAAACCATTAGAATTAAATAGATTGTTTATTAACGGCCATGTATGTTTTACAAGTTCTGAGTATACAATTATTTATCATAATATAATATAATTTAAATAATCGTTAATTAACGCATAAACAGTTTAAACAATTTATACGCTGTGTCGGAATTTTGGCGAAACGTTTCGTTTGGAACGGCTGCCTGGTCCACCGGATAATCCAGCCTGTAACAAAACGGAAATACAATATATTTTTACTATTCACATTTACACATACATTACATTTTCAACGATTAAAAATTAATCACCTAAATTGTTCGCGATGATAGGAATAATATAATAATGATAGGAACACAGCCAGAAGTAATTAAAGTAATACAAATACATCGCTAACTTTGAAAAAAAATATAATCTCGGTAAAACTTACTTTTTGAGCTTCCTCCACGATGCAAGTAGTTACGATGCCAGCCAAGGTACATTCATCCGATGCAGCTTGCGCTGAAAACAATACACGATATAAGTAGATACATTTTCATAATCATCTCAAGTGATATATTATTTTATTTATTTAGTACAATACGCCTATTGACAACTTAAAATGTCTCGTGATAGAACGACAATAAGCAACCAGAAACCACCCATATATAACAACAAAAAGCCTGCTTCCAATATGGATTGTGTAGTTTTGTGATGAACAAAATCATATGTCATTCCTTATAGTTCTTCAAATAACACTCGGAAATAGACGCGATCTGTCTCAACAACAACAACACATTTGTGCCTAAACCTAGCAATATCGACCAATTCAAAATAATATAAACAACATTAATCGTATCGGTTATTTTTACTAGGAACCGAAAAATCCTAGATTGAGGATCTATTAAGTTATCCGGAAATCGTGCCGCGGTAAATGTGTGACCGTAATAAATTGGTACAGTGTACACTGATATATGACTCGAGGAGTTGAAACGTAAGAATGATGATTCAATAACATCGATATGCGTATAGTAGTTAGTGGTGAGCATATCCGGATTTAAAAAAACCGGATTATTCGAATTTATCAAATCCGAATTTAGTGAATCCGGATTTGTCAGGTTATCCGGAGTATCCGGATTATTCAATTCAATTTTGCTGTTCGATGTCTCATTTTTAAATTCTAATTATATTTAAATTCATTAACATACATTTTTGAACGGGTATATTATATTTCTGATGCATTCAACTACCAGTGTTATTTTGTGTTTAGCAATAAAAAAAATAATTAATCTGAATAATCCGAATAATCCGGATACTTCGGAAAATCCGGATATGAATTTAATTCAAATCCGGATTTGAATATTCGGATATTCGGAAAATTCAGATATTCGGATTTGATGTCCATCCCTAATAGTAGTACCAACTAAAAATATTTCATAAATTGTGATACGTTAATAATAACGCAATTTTTTATAATATTATTATTACCTTTCTTTGCACAGACGTCGATTAGGTCCTTCGCCTTCTTCATCATTGTTTGGTTTGTCCCGTAGTACGTTTGTGCTACTTTAGTTGCCTCTTCCACCGAAAATTTACCTTTATTAATCTGAACACCACATATAGGTACGAATTATTGGTTAATCTATCTTTTATAAGAACTTTGCATATATAATTACTTACCACATTAACTTTTCTCATTAAACAGCCCATCATACACTAAAAATATAAAATTGAAAACAAATAATATTTACATTTCAAAGTAATTACACTGCATTTTATTGAAACTTACTTTTTCCGCTTGTGACTTTGGTATACTCATCGAGCGAAACCCTTTGAGTGCATCTAAAATAAAGTATTTATTAATTTTATGTTTTTTATAACATTGTTTAATATTTATAATGTTTATTTAATTATATATCTACATATTTACCACTGGTAAAAAGGGTTCAAATCATTTTTTATATATTTTTTTTTCAAAACACTTTCTTTTGGTGTATCTAACTATCGATATTTCTAATAAAATGTCCTTGGAAGTATTTCAAACAAGTACAAGTTTTTTGTAATTTTTCACATAAATCGCAATATCTATTGATATATTTTTCAGAGATTAATTTCATAAATGTTGGTATTGTTTTAAATTTGTCAACAAATAAGACATTGAGTCAGTATCTTTAAAAAATTAAAATAAATTATACTTATCGCTGTACTCAGAATCTATTATTTTTACTTTCTGTTAACTTCAATTTGAACCATAATTACTATGAGTAAACGACTTAAACCCATTTCTTGTGGTGTTAACTACTTATAGCATTTATAACGGTGAAACTCCCAGGCATAAGAATTAGGTAGGTGGTCCATGGCGTCTGGACCCCTCCCCCCCTCCCAGAGACGATATAATTTTATGTATTTGAAATTGTTAATACTAATTACGCGTTTGAAATACATATAAATTTGCAGGACCCCCCTCCCCCGAGAAAATCCGTCACCAAACCTACGGATTTTAGCGGGAGTCATATTCATTAAAATAATAATTATTTCATATATGCGATCGATATTAGATATTTTAGTATATACATAAACGTATTATTATAAAGCAATCGTATTTATTTAAAAATAAATAACAATTACCACCGGACAGCTTTGTTTCTGCAATGCAACTCTGGAATATTGAGGCGGAACGGTCCCTTGGGTTTTGTGAGTTGTCATCGCACTAGAATAATAAACATTTTCATTGGTAACCGGTCTCTATAGTACAATATAAATTAATTTATACAAATACACTGTTTTTAAAAGTTATTCAATTTCTAACGTTCGTCAACGACGACACTATTAATTACCATGAGCACAAAGAGTACCCTTTATTGTATTAACATTATATTGACAGCTTTGTACTGTCAACAAAATATTTTGAGTGTAGATACAGTGCTCATAAAAACATTATTACATGTTCGTTGGTTATTTATTCAACAGAATACGTTACAATTTTTAAGGAAACACGCAATGGTATATTATTATGCTTTTCTAAGTTATTTTTTTACTTAAATTCAAATGGGTTAGTACAGTTACAATGGTACTGTGGAACCTAAAAGTATTATACATAATGGTTGTTGCAGGGTACAATATTTTAATTGAATACATTATTTAGGTATAAATTAAAATAAATAACAGAATTCCAAATAAAAATATCAATATTAAAATTATATACATGTTGTATGGATCGGACTAAAGGGGAGTTCATACCGGATAATGTATCTACGCTAAAATAGCACATAAAAAGTATCAGCCTGTCTAGTTAGGAATATAACTAGGAACTTGAATGACAAATTTGACAATAGATTTGAACAGTTAATATACCCATTTAATAGTTTATATATAAAGTAAATATCATGTTTTATCCTTCTGATTGGAAGAGTAAGTATAGGTTTAAAAGTAATAATAAAAATTCATAAGAGGTGTAAGGCAAACAGTGACTATTATATATACAACTTGAAAGTCTCAAAAAACGGTATTGGACTGTTTTAATAGAATGAGTTGTACCATATTATGTGCAACGAGACCATATTATTGAATTTTAATCTATATAATTGACATAACAAAGGCAGAATAAAGTGATTTGTGGGCTAGAGGATTATCACAATTATTACAGCTTTACATTATAATGCCTAGCTTTTATCTACATACTCATTTTACATTACTTGTTTATTTGGAAAACTATATGAAATAAAATGATACCATTAAATTATATATATACAATTATCCTATTTCCTATAGCATGAGAACTAACAATAAGTTATGGTGCGGTATATATAATAATACTCTATTGTTTCAGTGCTGCAGAAATATTGTTGAACTTACGAAAACTCCGGCAATGGTCAAGCACAGAATTACTACTTTAGAAGCGAACATCTTGACGTTTGTTGATCGGTGTTTGCGAATTTTCAATATTAATTAAGTATTACCTTCACGATATATCTCACAGACTCGGTTTGACGACGGAATAATTCGTTTTACTCCATATTAATGTTTATATACCAAACGACCGCGCGAAAAAAGGGAGTAATTAAAACTCGAGGAATTTCCACTTCCAAGCGGAAATCGTTACAATAAAATAGTTTCAAAGAGTTATAATTGTTCTAACGATTGAATATGAAATGCCATATCATCGTTCACCAATCGTACCACAGTATTTTATATTTGACATACATAATTATTTTGATGTTTTACAATTTCGTACGATACAAACGTGTCAAGGATACCGGATCAAGGAAACCGGAAAATATCATTTGAATCCTAAAGTGTGACAGTCGAAAAACTATAGACTATAATGTAGACACTTTAAATTTAATTACACGGAAAACCTTAGCAGGCAATTAACATAACATTTTTTTTTTACAAAAAATAATATTCAATGTGCTTCCCGAATGTTTTGTTCCACTCCTTTGCTGCCATGCTCGTTACTTCAATACATTTTCCTGAAAAAATAAAAATTATTATTTCACGTTAAATAATTAATTAAAATGCAAAAAACCGACAAAAACAAAAACAATTAACTCTCATGATTCATTTTCTTGACGAAAAACTTACATCCTTTAATCGTCTGTTTATACACGCTATCACTTCGTAAGCATACCCACATGTCGCAACAACGTCCGATGGCACTTGTTGAGCTACAATCAATAAATTCATATTTGTCATTAAAATACACAAATTATATGAGATCTGAACGAATCAACATAAACATGAACGCGCTTTGAGTAAGCCTTTATTTATTTTTATAACTTATCAATAGGATATTTATTTGTTATATTATTAATTACCAGAGTACGGATTTTGAAGGCATTTGCTTTTTTTTCTATTGCTCTAAAACGAAGCTATGTCAACTACAAATTCGATTTATACTACTATACTACTATGCACGGCATTTTATTTTGCTTTTTTTGCATTTTTTTGTATATTTATGCTTTATGGGCATTTTGGGCATTTTTGGTACATTTTCACGGGAGAAATAGTTACAAAAAAACTTGATGCACTAATTAAAAATTCGGGGTTTAAAATTCTTACCATAATATCAAATATTCTAAAAGGCAAAAAAATATCAAGAGAAGAACTTCCTGAAGATTTAACATGTGATGATTTAATCCATTACAAATTTGCTCCTATTACATCTGTTGACGTTGAACATAGTTTTTCAAAATACAAGCATATATTGTTCGATCGTCGTAGAAAATTTTTTATTTGAAAACTTGAAAAAACTTGAATTTTTTTTAAAATAATTTTTATGAATTAATATATAATTTTAATACTTCTTTTGTGATAATTTTTTTTTAAAAAACTTATTTTTAATGCTTTTTTTAAAGCTTTTTTGGAAGATTTATACAGCTTTATTGCTTTTTTCAGTGCTTTTTTTTAGTTTTTTTTATTTAAAATCCGTACTCTATTGATTACATATACACATCGAAACCGACGGTAGTACGTATATCTTGTAACTTAGACATTTATCATGTCAACCCTAAATTTGATGGTAAGAACATTTTTACGACGCGATTTCATTCGTTAAAAAGTTGCGGTTATTAAAAAACTGTTTTCACTGAACAAAATTTTGACGGTTTTTAAAATACTATTGTTGATTGTTTACGCAATCTATCCTTGCAATACTATAGTGAATAGTGCGTACCTATTATATCTTGTTGAAACGTCAGACCATAAATTAGTGACAATAAGTGTTTTTTTCTGTTTTCACAATTTCTAGTTGCTTTAAAATGACTCAAGTTATATTTATTCTTAGAACCAAAATAAAAGCGTTTTGTTGTCTGCTTTGAGCATTTTTGCTCTCCTAGCATGCGGGAAGTGATGACGTTTTTCCGGATTCACGCGCTATACAACGAGTACACATAATATAACATAATATATAGTTTTCTATTGGAACTACAAAGGTTTTTCCGTAACAAACTATTAATGAATAATTATTATTGTTCTACACAGAGAATAACGGAAATAAAATCGATAAGTATTGTTTTATGTACCTTCGTTATAACAATTGTCGTTAATTTTATTTATCAACTCTTCAGACCATTCCGACCAGTATTTTTGCAACGCTAATTTCGTTCCAGTTTTATTGTATGTACCGTCGTCGTTCAACTGAAACAGATTCAGAGCAGGTGCACTTTCAATTTATGTGAAGTTGGTATAATAATTAAATAATAAATCTCCGAGAGAGAAAATTTACCATTCCCAATTTGTTGATCATACACTTCATCAAACACTGAAAAACAAAATAATCATTTTATTGACAATTTCACATTGGTGCGTACAACACAAGAAACGACAGTGATTTATCGAAATTCGAAAGTAATATTAATATATTTAGTGGTATCATTTTTAATTTATTTTATAGTTTCACGTTATGTATAGGTAAATGGTTCAGTTTCTGTATTGACCTTATAATTATGTGCTGAACCACATTCGAATATTCGATTCAGTACGCGAATCGATCAAGATGAAAATATGAATACCTAATCTAATGCATAAATTACCTTTCCACTTTCTGAAGTTGGCACCGCGTAAGATTTGGCTATAGCAAGATCCTCTAAAAGATAAATAAAAAAAAATTATTGTGATTTATTCCGGTAGTACGAGTATTTACATTTTTTCTAAATAATACAAGTTTATACATTTTATATACGGACGTATGTAAAGCATACTCTTTCTCCAACCCTTAGTTGATTTCTGATACGTAAATAAATATAATATTATTATTTATAACAATCTAAATACCTATAATATGGACTATGGACAAGTATGAAATGACATTGAATTATTAACACAGAATAAATATACGTCATAACCTAGAGTTCACATTTTAAATTAATTGAATTTATTTAGTAGATATTATGTATTCGTTATTCTCAAAAAGTATATTTTATAAAACAAACAATAAATGAAATTATTTTTCTGTCAGTTTTGAATCCAGTCAAACGAATCGCAAATAACAAAAATAAACTCGTTATAATACATAAACGTTCTTAATACAAACATTTAATAGGATTGATCGTTTATTTCGGACCAGTGTAAGTGACATAAATATTAATAAATAGAAAAATATACTTATGTAATATCACATATTTCAATTTAATTATTTTTTTTTATTAAGTACATGAATAAAAATATATGTAGGCAGTATAATATAAGAATAAATCTGATTGATAAGTATTTATATAATTAAAATATAGGTGTCATAAATGTCTTTAATTTATGAATTTATTCCTTTTACATAATGCATTAAGTATTCAAGAACAAGCCAACAACTAATAAAAACTTTAGATCACACTACGTATATTGTAATACAATCCAATTTGATTTATATTAACGTATCGTTCACGACAAGTTAATACATTAAATGTAATTGATTAACTTGTTGTAAATGTGGTGATTTTAATTTCATACATTGAGACTTGATACACGTTAAGACAGTACACCAACTATCTATATCAATTATATCAAACAATATGGTGTTGCTCCGAGGTTGATCTAATAATGTTTATATAATATATAAATTTTATATATTTCACAAGTAGTTATATAATATATCTTAATTTTCGTCTAAACGTTTGTTTTCAACTCCAGTAAATTCATACTTTATAGTTTATACGTATCCCTTCAGAAATCGTCATGTCTAATATTGTCCATTGATTATAGTACTATTATATAATGCTCATTGTGTTTCAAAGTATACAGGTCGTAAATATAATACCAACAATTTAAGCTTGAACGAACATTAAAAAAAAAGTTTTTGCAAAATTGAGTATATGTAATCACTTATGTTTATATGTTTGTTTAGTGCGTATGTTCTATGTATTATATATATTTGTATGTGAGTTACATATACTTTATACTTAGCACTAACAGAGGGTTCAGCTGTTAAAAGTCCCCTTTTAATTTTTTTATTTTTATACTAATATTTACAGCCTGAACTGTGAGGTCATATTAGAGGAGCACCTAAATAACATAAAATAATAAATTATAGGTAATCCGCCACCCGAAAATATAAACTCGTATAGGTATATATACTATACAGGTTGATGGTTATATTATACGTTAAAATATTTCACATTTAAAATTTTTTCAACGATTCTCTAATCTACAATGTTGATAATTTGTAATTATAATGTACTAATAGTTAATACAAATATATTAAAAATATATAAACAATCTACAATTATTGATTTTGTACATCTATCGATTTTTTTTAGTAAGTACACAAAATGTGCAAATGTATAAGCAGTGTATGTTGTGTGCTATATCCGCACTTATAGTATAGATATACCTAAGAGTATATACTTTAGATCAAAGTAGACTGACCCAACAAGGCAACTGTATCAAAATATTATTATTTTGTATTATACAAAGCTTCATGAGAAATATTCATAAATTCCATTAAAAATGTAGGAAGGTACCGACTAAAATACAAACTATTTAAATTATGAACAAGAGAAAAATTATGTAATAAATCTCATTGTGAAGAACAAGGACGTGAATAAATATTACAGGATTCCGAAGGTTACATGCGTTTAAAATCCAACTTATATTTACATTTTGTTTACACAATCAGTGCATAGTTATGGTTCATCAAAACAATTCCTTTTGTTTCTACAAACTAAATCAATATTTGTATACTTTTAAAATTAAAACAATAAATTCTCATGTAGGTATCGGTAAAGTTTAAAGTGAATTCGATGAAAAATAAAACGAAATCATGTATATAAATATAGAGTTCTATACGATTAAATTAAACTATCTTGATTTCATCCAACTTTTCGAAATGAATCTTGCTCATCACTCGGACACTGCGTAGCATAACCATGTTGTTGATTGACCTGACCTTTTAAATAATCACTATTAGGTCACACGAGCGTGGTTTCTGGCTTTCTTAATTATTTGCCGTACAGCAATGAAATTAATTGTTATTAGATTAGAAAATAATAATTATTGACGGTTTATCTATTCACACGTGCTCAACATTATCATCACCATTTGTTTCTTTGTTAGTCAATAGAACACATGCATTTTATCTATATTTTTTTGTATCATAAAACATTTATACATATTAGTAAAAGTAAACGGTCGAACGTTTAATAGTTATATATTTTTATCAGTGAATACTTATTTTTATATAGAGGTATTCGTACCGTTGTGACTGTGATGAGCAATTTGAGTTCTTTCAAAAAAATTACCATGATACCTATGTATTATGATTATTATTGATTTGTCATTTTCATTGTGCGTACTAAATATACTGTCCTAGTATACCCAGTACATTATAGAAACGTATTTTGTTTCAAACGTATCGTCGATTACCATTAATTATGGTAATAAAAAATAATTATCAATATAATAGGTTATTAGTAAAAGTCATTTACTCTGACATTCCTATAAGTACGGATTTTTCTATTAATTTGCCTACTAAGTAGAAGGCATATATTTTCTGTACGATTGTATTCCATTGGATTCGCACGTTTGTGGTTTTCCAAATTACAGGAATAAGAAAAGACAATTGGACGAATGCGTTTAACGTTAATAGAAAAGTAGTACGTTCAAAGAAAACAAAACAAAATGGTTATCATCTCACCGTTGTACTCTAGTGCGTACTACTGTAATATTTTGTTCCGTATATGATGACCCTATGACACGAAAATCATATGAATTTCAAAACGCGTAATATAATATGTAGGTACGCGCGACAAGAATACGCCGTAGTCCGGACAAAGCGACGAAAGCGTTTGTAATGTTTGTATCGTAGAAAATTGTGAAGATAAAAAATAAACACAATAAATTGCGGCTATACTTTCAAAATATAATGTCATCCCTTCCCGAGGCATACAAATGTTCAGCGCCCCGGGAAGATTTTTCAGCGACCGATCACTGCCACGACAGTGTTGCGAAAAATATTGTACGCTGCGTACCGATATTTCCATTGCGAATACAGTGTGCTTGAAATAATATCACCTAGGTGGTTTACTCGTATTACACAAGTAAATCCGCAAAGTAGCGATATTGGTATACGGGTTTGAGTCGTCGTCGTCGTACCATAAAATATTGAAAACTGTACAGAATTTTTGGTTTTGTGCCTTTTGTTTTTACATGTCACAAAAAACAATTGTAAAAAAAAACCTCTAGATACACGAGCAGTGTAGTGAGTAATGACTTATTACAATAATATCGATGAAACGGTTTTTACCTTCGCTGGCGTTGCACGCTTTTCCGAGTTGATCGATTTGTTCCGTCGTGTATCGCCCCTACACATACATAATAATGTAACAATTTATGCAAATGACATGAAGTTATTATAATTGTTATAATGATGATAATGAAAATTACTATGTATTTGTGTTGATCGTTTTAACTTTTAAAGGAAGCCGATAAGACGCTTTATGGTTCTTCGCTTAATCGATCATTTTTTATTTTTATTTTACATTTTTCTCGGCAATATAATGTACTACAAGTAATTAGTATGAAATTAAAAGCTATGAGAAATAGTAATACCGCGATAGTAGTATAATATTATACATTACCATGGTTGGTACCTATTATACAAATAACTAATAAGATTTATACTTGCAAGAAATAAAGTATGACTTGAAAAACGAATAAAAGAAAAAAGAATATTTTCTTTAATCGAACGTGTCCTCGGATTAAAATTGAATTTTCAACTCGAATAATGTTTGTTTGCGGGGAAAAAATTAAAATCGCGTGACCAGTGGTGTTCCCATAGAGCAGAGGTTCCCAACCAGGGTGCCGTGAAATTATTTCAAATATATTTTTATAAGAAAAAACGATTTCATCAAAAATTTGTGAATAATAAAACAGACTATAATATAAAATCAAATAATAAATAAATAAATAATAATTAAAAATAAAAATATATACAATGTAATATGTGCATGTATAATATACATTGTATATAGTATAATAGTATATAGCTATATACACCTTACTACTTTTGTTTCTTTTGTTTATACTTATGCACTGATTAATAAAACCGAAGTGGTCTCTAGACTATATAGTATAGAGTATAGGGCCTAGGGTGCCTGCGGATTTTAGAAAATGACTAAGGGTGCCGTGAGTCAAAAAAGTTTGGGAACCTCTGCCATAGGGTATATTACATATACGCCATATGTTCTCAACTTTGTTTTGAAAATTCACGAGTACACTGCGTATACTTTCAAGCAGTTCATGAAGAAATATAATTATAATATAACAATTGATTTAACAATTGTTTAAATACATTTTGTAATAGATAGGTATTAATTTTTTACTTCAGACAATCAACTCATTACTATTTAAATTTTTTTATAAATCTTCATACCCCATATATTTACAAATCTATATTTACGCCCTCTATCATCATTGTATTAACCATAAAAATTGCTATGTTGTGAGACTCGTCGGCGTGGAGTATAACCTCGACAAAATTGATGGGAACATCACTAGGTAAAACCATTATTTTTTCAGTCATTATCTGATGAAAAATATCTCTCCGGCTCTCTATACCGAGTCTCCGCGACGGCTAAGGATAAACACGAATTGCGTAGAGCAGGGGTCTCCAACCTTTTTTTACGGAGGACCAAAATTGAAATTTGCTTCGGAATCGCGAGCCAAAATTACTTAAGGATGTATAGATAGAAAATTTAATCGAGGATGGACAAGAACTATTTTCTGACAATTTAAAATTGTATAATTCATTTTAATATAGTTGTAAAAAATAAATGAAGTCCATAATTTATAGTCTAATAAATTATTTTTTAAATAGGAAATTAATAATTTGAATATTATTATAATATAATCATAAGTTAGCTTGGCTGGCCAGTTAAAAAAGCTTGACGGGCCGCATCCGGCCCGCGGGCTGTAGGTTGGAGATCCCTGGCGTAGAGACATTAAATTGATACAATTTAGAACATTGTACAACGGAGACCGTTTCTGCATGGCTCGATGTAGTACTGTGGTATTCATATTAATATTATAAATAAATTATTAATACTTACGAATACGGAGTACGGACTCAACATCAAGAGACCAACGAACAGCGTCAATGATATGTTGTGAACTTTTGGTGAAGTCATCGTTGTCTAGCACACACTGAATACAACGGGATTTAACAGCAGTGACCGGTAAGCCGATTGATACAATGATGATACTACTACACTGCTAGACGAGAACTGCACGTTTATAAGACGTATACGCGCTAACATAAGTAAAATACATGTGTGCACGTGAAGGAAAAAACAACGAAACGATGATATAACATTAATAAGCCATAAATATATATACATAATATATACCGTCCAGACAGACTTTGGAGTCAGCGATTATGTGAATCATCAATATATAACATATTTGTTATGTACAATGTACATGTATTATTGTATTTAGTTTAAATGTGAAATGAGGTTAACAAGCTATCAACGGCGAGTCGTACATCAAATGCTATATACGTATATATATATATATATATATAATGCAATGTGCAGCACAGACAGATTTTGTTGGATATCATAACGTATAGAACGGCTGATCGTTGAGAGGAAGGGGGACATAGAGAGGGATAGAAAGAAATAATAATCATAATAATCATTTATAGTGTAATCGGAATAGAGAAAAACAACATTTTAATCAAATATTATATATTTTTATATATTTTTATGTATTGCAATTTCGTCACACAGGAAATACTATAACAATATTTATCCTAATAAATGAATGAAAAAAAGTATAAGTACAATAAATTGTTATAATATATTACGTTTCTCTGCACGGCTGCTGCATAACATGTCACGTGTTTTCTGGTAACGCGGAACCGACTGTAATCGCGAAGATCTTTACACTGGCAAGAACTCCAAAGCCTGAAAAAATTAATAAAAATGAATATAGAATTGCCAATAAATTGCGTTTGACGAATATTATTGTGTTCACAGGTGATTGTGATGTCTTACTAGAGAGAAACATTTTTTCAAAAATGTCTGTTTTTTAAAATGTTAACTGATGGAAAATGTATCACGCTCTTCTGTTCACGTTCAATTTTATTTTATTGCATGATTGTGGGTGGGAAAGTATCACATGAATCGATCTTATTATCGATTAGATTTTTATTATCTTGATATTAAGTGATATCGACTTAATGCACTGTCATGACGATAAAAAAATTCTCAATAAATTTTAAAAATTGAGTTTGCATTCATAGATGATTCTTTGAGAAAGCATGTTCTTACATTTAGGTATTTGATTAAAATTGTACTTTTTCTAATAATTGTACCTTGTATTCGTGAAGTTAACTTCACTTTTGGCATTTCCTACGGTTCAATTTTTATTCTATTGTCCGTTAGATAATGACTCGGTAATACAATGGTCATTATTTCTTCAAAAGCTACATCAATACCAACACATAAATCAATTTGTTATATTTTGTTGATGACTTAAATCACGTTCCATCACATGCTAGCAATATATATGCATATGTCTGATCAGTAAAATATGAGTACCAGCAATTTAAACCTCAGTAAAAAACTTCATCAAGAGATGACTTCATAAAAACGAAGTATACTGTGCTCAGTCATCCGGGTAGCTTACAGTTTAACTGTTTACAAAGGTGTATACCTATTAGGCACCTACTGTCAAAAACTTACCTTCGCTCTTCCGTGTTGCAAAACCACCTCCGATTAAACCTCTTATCCGATCTTAGAGCACCACCTATCTCTCATATGTTAACGTAAGAACCATACCGAATAATTTGGAAAACGTTATCGGTAAATAAAGCTGAGAGTTACATAACAACGGTTGATTTTTAACCTATTACTTTAAATAATATTATAAATTTGAATTAACGCCGAAGCGATAATACTACAAATATAAAATAATTTATTGAAAACATTTTACATACTTTTATAAACATAAGTATAAATAACTAATTTAAAATCTTAAGTGTTAAACCGTTGGTTCTTGGTCCTAAGGTCAACGCTCATACTCAGCAACTAATGAAATGCTCTCTTATAGTTTATCGCGTGAAAATTTTACATTTTGGATGTTTTACTTTAATTAAATTGGTCATTACTCTTTTTACAATCAGATCAGTACAAATTAGGTAGGTATATTATTTTTAAATAACAATGATATTTTATTTATAAAAACTGCATGATTATTGATTATAGTGGTGTTACTAGATAAGACTTTATAAATTTAAAAGCTGTAGGTTAGTAGTCATAATTATCGACTTTTAATTTTTGAAATTAAAAAGTTAAAAACAGATATTGTAACCATATACTGAATTGTTGAAACCTCAAATTATTTGTGCGATTTGAAGCTCTACAATAATTATTATTTAATTACTGTTGCTCTGAAAATGTCGAATAAAAAACACGCAAAATGTAATATCATAAAACAAACAAAATAGTTTTCGGATTGAAATTAAAATGTAAACAGAGGAAATGTTTTTAATTTATGTTTAGAAGGTTCTTTCTTTTTGCCTTTATGTCATTTATTAGTACATTATTGTACGCTCATATTCTTATTGTAACTACTATACTATTTCAGATTATATATTATCCTAATAAATGTAAAAAAAAAAAAAAAAATTATTTAATAATATGAAAATGTTATGATAAGCTACAGAGAATTAATGCCTGGAAGCTTTATGATTTGAAGGGTTTCGGTTATATAGTTTTAAACTGGTTACAACATTTTTTGTTAACACAGACATATTTCACAGCAATTTCAAATGCACATCATAGTTCACACATCACACACACACACAGACAGCCTTCGTCTTGGTCTTGATGATAGTCCACACAAATAATATGTAAAAATATTTTTTTTAATCATAGCTTAATTTCGTAGGATAGGTGTACTAAGTACAAAACATACGGTTTTTTGTATAATATGTATACTATTGTATGGTAGTTAATGTCGTTAATGGGTAATTGTGGAGAACCCACATTTTAACCATCATATTATACGGTTATGTAGATAAAATGAAAAAAATATACATTAACGAAATATTAGTAGATATTCCGAGTACTCGTATTTCGCAAGGGAATTGTATTCTTGTTGATATAATTTTTATAATCTTGAAATTTATGCTTGATTTCATCAGATCAAAATATTATGTAAATACAATTTTATAGGAGAAATACATAGTGCATTGTAATTTGTATTATTTCTTTTAAACTTGGTAATATATTATGTTATAACCAGGGCCCGGATTTGCATTTAAAACCATACAAATGTACTCCGAAAAATAGCTATAAAACATGCTCTTGAAAAATGTATTTTACCTCAACAATTTTTTTTCTTCAATTTGGTATTTTAGTTTGGAATTTATAAAGACGTCTCTTCCGACTTCGTTTACGTAGTCACGCAAGCGAGAACAAGTAAATTATTTTATTATTTAACA
The DNA here is from genome assembly GCA_025469195.1 of Chaitophorus viminalis. Taxonomy (NCBI): domain Eukaryota; kingdom Metazoa; phylum Arthropoda; class Insecta; order Hemiptera; family Aphididae; genus Chaitophorus; species Chaitophorus viminalis. The sequence goes on from JAIPRK010001784.1 coordinate 29,503, forward strand.
TTAGTAAAATCAGGAACATTAAAGTTGCTCCACACACTGCTGCGGTACGCGATACGGCATCGGTACGGTACACGGAAAAACACACGTAATACGACCGCAATGGCGCAATATTACACGAACTGACTAATTATATGTTATTTAACTGAGTACGGGTGAAGCTCCTCAGTAATAAGATAAAAATTGGATCGAAAGACAAAGATTAACAATATATATGGGAAAACCCAATAAACCTTTTAAGCAAAAACAACATAAATATCAAGAAAATAATAAATTTATCTTTAGATAATATTTCGAATAGGCTAAATTTGTACAGTATATTGAACAAATATGCATTAAAAACCAACAAAATTACCCTATAATGTTAAAAATTATCTAATAATGAAAAAAACGTCGAAATATGCAATAAAATGCAAAATATGATCCGTAGCTTTGAAACACTTGTTATATGAAACGAATTATGTACTTAAAAAGCATAGTCTAAGATCAGCCACAAAAATATGCACTTAGCATTGAAATCCGGACCCTAGACATAACACTCATAATATATAGATAACCATAAAAACCTTTAGAACCTAGTTAAAAAATATATTTTTGATCAATATTCCGATTCATGTTTGGGTATGTTAAACTTCGAATGAAAAGTTCTTTAAAGGTTAAGGTTCTATAATTTAGCTAAGATTTTGGTTCCGGTTCTTTTCTGTATGGTTTCAGTTCCTGCAGAGAATGCATTAGACAATGCATTTGAACTAATTAAAATACTACAGTCATAATAACAAAATAACAACGTGTGTATGAATCATTACATTTAAAACAGTATTACACAAAACTAATGAATACCTAGTACCTAATCACTTATTGTTTGATGCACTTTAATTAAGAGATTTAAAGAGCTGTTATCATAGTATTGATAAATTATGGGTAATAAATGTACTGACGAAAATAAATCTAACCGTGTAAGCGTTTATGGTTGGATAATTTTTTTATTTAATTGCTATAATGAAAAAAATATAAATTAAGTTCATTTTAAAGCTTAATGAGGGGGGAGGTAAAAATGTACTTTTAAGTATGTTAATGAGTTCATATTTGATGAATTGACGCAAAATCAATATCATTGTTGTTCTAATGACTATCATTAACGTATAAATGATTAAAGTTCCATGTGACCACTAAGACTAGGATCGGACACTACAAAAACATATCGTTACAAAAATGTAATAACAATTGGATTCTGTTTATAAATTTGAAACGTGACGGACGGATTTAAAATAAAATTTGCAATCGATAACCACGAATCACGTCGATATGAGTACACAACATACTATATTTAGTCGAGTTAATAATTCAAAAAAAATATTTATCATTTTCATAAAACCCATAATACCTATCTATTATATTACTTTATTACTTACTTATTATGTTTGAGATACAACATTTACAGTAGAAATAAAATATCTTTAATCTTAACACGGGATTACAGCATGTCAGGCAACGATGCGGTCATCACAATTATTAAGGTCACTACCTCTTTGGTTGCACTTGTGGTCATAAGTTTTTTATGGTGTACTTTTTTAAAACTTTCTTCCACACTGAAGACTGATAGTTAACGACTGCGTTTTTATTTAACTCAATTATAATCTTATGTGTTCGAAAGTGCGACGTAAATTAAAAATATCATAATATAATATGGAGTTTCCTGTGACTGTGGACGAGTTTCAATTAAAACGAATTAATCGAAGCGTAAAATTAATATAATTTATATTAAGATTAATTTTATTTAAATACATAAAAAACTAATGACTGCAAGTGTAACCAAATAGATAGTTACCCCAAGTGCGGTGATTGCATTTTTACCACAAATAAAAAATATATGACTACAAGTGCGACCAAAGAGGTTGTGTCCGCAAATGTTCTGACAGCATCAGTGCCGTCCCCATTACAGCGCGCGTAACCGTAAATTAATCACCTATAGCTATATATATTACTGCAACGTCTATAACTATATATAAAATATTAATTTAAACTTACTTTGGGATTGACGCCGTATGCACACTTTATAAAGTTGAACGAGGATTGACAGAGTTCTTCCTTGTCTAAATCAATTGATGTTTATATTAAAACAATTCGCAACGATTAATAAATAATATTTTATGACATTACCTTTTCCAGCACACTCCTCAATAGCAGGCATCAAAACGTCGAGTGCAGTCGGCGGAGCTATCATTGACATCTTATCTTTGAAAATTTTTTTTTCAATAAATCCCTTCGGGCTGATCTGAAATTATAATAACGTTTAACAACTAATAATTAAAAGGAAAAATTATTAATACACCAAAAGAAAAATTAATTTAAATGTATGCCGAGAGTATTTTTAGTGTTATAATATTGTTCATTATTTTTTGCTATGTAATATCGGAATGAAAAAGTTAGTTAAATCATTTGATCGAATATGTAACAATACGAGTATTATAATAATATATGTAGAGCACACTTATAGTGACTTTTAATGATTCGAATGATTCACTGCAGTAGTTGCATAATACAGAAAATGTACGTCTCAAGTGTGACATGATACATTATAATAATACACTAATATTACTAAGTATTATGATAAAAAAATAATCGTTTTCCAAATCGAATACTAAAGCCACGGACGCATGATGTCAGTAAATCGCGATAGTCGCTCTCGTGAAAGCACTAGATATCATACACACGCATGAAAGTATGATAGTGTAAAAATGATAACATTTTATAGCTACGATCACGAAGTTCGCACCATGAAATTTCCGTGAGAATTACAAATAAAGTAGTGACTATCACGTTCTACAGTCATCGTGTGATCGTAGCTTAACAGTCGTAAACGGGAGCAGCTTATGGCCGAATTAACTAATATTATAATATAATATATAGTTTATTTAAGTAAAAATGTTACTGGATTACTTACCAACTGCATAGTTTTCAGGGTACAGCCGAGATAACACTAAAACATTTATCGTATTACTTATATTGTTTTGTATAAAATATAATTACCAGTCTTACTTTAAAGTTATTGTGGTCTTCAGGAAACACTCCATTTAGGACGTTGGCAAAGACATCTACAATATATGATAAATAGTAAATTATAACTAAATAGTTATGAATTATGATAAACTTATAATATAACAAGTAATTTTCCTGTGTATTTCGATTGTCAATAAATAACTAAAAATACTGTTCTAAATCGTTTTGTGGACCTCACAGACAGATTATCTTTGATTACAAAATCAGTTAATCTAAACTTGCAACTATAGTAACTGTGCCTTACTATATACTCCGTGTTAAAATGTGTTTCTATATTATGGGATCTGCATACAGCTAGGTAGTCACAGTTATCTTTTAAAGAGTCATCAGGGTAAATTCTTGTCTTTTGCTTAGATTCTCTTAATATAAACTACCTTCAATTGAAAAAGACTCCCCAAATCTTTTAAAATACATTAATCTTAAAGTTCTATCTTTTTCTTCTCAAAGTAACTACCTAATCTTCCTATAAGTAATACGAATCACACTACTGATGAGCAATGAGCATCTAGCAAGTATTTCTGATGTAGAATAAACTTTCTTTATATTATAAATTAAAAATATTATCTTGCGAATTTATAATTGTTACATCATAAACTATATTTTGTTGCGTTATATTGTAACGTAAACATTGAGCTGCCAGCCGATAATTTTTAAAAATAAATAAATAATTGCCATTTTATTAGTGTTTGCGCAAGGTCGTAAAATGTCTCAAATAATTAATATAAATAAAAACTCTAAAGCTTACCGTCTTCGACTGGATATTTCTTGGTGCATACATTTTTCAACATTACTTGTGTTTTCTTAATAGCTGCCTCGGACAAATACTAAACGTTAAAAATAATAAAATACCTTTAACTATAAGAGTTACAATATTAATTATTAGATTATTTAAATCTCTGAAATGTATAATAATGTATAGGCATTTCGCATTTCATTATAGACAATATGATGTAAAATAATGTTTATGCATAGTATTAAAAATAACTTCATTTTTTTTTAATAACCATAAGTAAAACTTATTATAAGCCTTGTATTATATTTTCAAGAATTTTTGAACAGCCAAATTTTTTCAATAATATATTAAAAAAGAATACTTAGAAAAATTGAAAATTTCAAGTCAAAAAAGTCTGAATAAAGTTGATATACTTTTTATGAACTTAATTCATTTAATTTATAAAATTTTAAATATTTGCAGTTTTTCGTTTTTGAGTTCGAGCATTTTGAAAAAATGAATTTTGTCAAAAAGTGGTTTTGCGTAAAAATTCCTGTTTTTCCATAACTTTTTATGGTTTTTTCCGACGGTTTTATAAAGTACTAAAAATGTTTAACTTTTGGTATGCCTGAGGCCATTTATATTCACTTTCGTTTTAGAATAGTTGCTATATAAGGAAATTGAAGATTTTTTACTGTTCCAAAAAATGTTTTCAGACACTAACAAAATAAAAAATAACATACATCATTGTAAAATCAATACATTCATCACTCCGTTCAAAATCTAAATCTATTAAAGTACGATGACGTGTTTCATAAATCATTGGGTATACATTTTATGAAACCATCAATGGCGTAGGTATCGACTATTTTACCTTGTGAAACGTAAATCGACTTTACAATTGACATTGGTGTACGTTCAACAAAAATCAGGCGCATGGTGTAGAGAGGGTTATTTTACATATTATTATTTTTTATATGTACAGCGAATAATAAAGTAAAATATTGTTTTTCAGTATTATATTTAATATATTTAGGTTGCTAAACGTTCATTTTTCACACAGAGCTATATCGATAAAATGCAGAAAATAATCTGTTTAAAAAGCTATAAGTACATTATTTATTTTTAATTTTTTAAACCAATAGTTCGTTATACTTCACATATAAACATGATCATTTCAATAAAATTCAATAACACCAAATGGGTGTTTCAATAACTTCTAATAGCTAGAGTAAATTCATCCTAACAGTGAAAATGATTTAATATTTTAATACACCATACGGCATACGTTGATACAGTTTGTCGTCAGTTCGTTACCATTATTGTTTCAAATGGCAATGCAAACGACTTATTAAGCTAATCTAAATGAATGCTGGATATTTACGAGTATAATATTTTAATACAGTAAGACTATAGCACTAAAGATAAAAAGTATTATTCAAAATGTTCATTTTTTTCAGACATCTATCGAAAGAATGATAGTGGAACCCCAAATGTTTGGATCTATTCTTACATTTGTAATTTATTAATATAAACGCCGTAAGGCTCAAGTACAGTGTAAATATAGATATAACAATAAGTATAATAATGTAACAATTTAAAATTAACAAATTGCAAATATACAAATTAAGAATAACAATAGTTACTTAATTAATTCTAGGTAAACATATACTTAAAACTAACTTGGGTAATATGTTTAACCCAAAACAAACCTTGGCTAGATGTACCTATTACATAATATATTACAGTATAACATACCTACTGTGTATGAAAAATTGTAGTGATTGTCGATTTATATTTAGAAATCTATTATAAAATTGTATATAAAAAAAATCTGTTATAAAAAATTATGTGAAATTTCGATATAACTGTGTATTTGAATTTGGCAATATTTAAAAACCTACGGTACTTACGGCATTGCAATCGGTCATACCGATGGCCAAAACGGTGAGAAAAATAGCTGCTGGTAATACTTCCATTTTTGTGGAGTGATAACTTCGATGTTGGTCTCCTATCTACACGCTCCCCGTAACTTTGAAGAGTTTATAAAGTATTAAGTATTACGCACGACCTTCGAATGACAAGACACAAAAGTTCATAATAATCATTACAATAGTAATTAAGAATTATAATACCATTAAAAATAATATGCCCGGATGCCGGACAATAAAGTAGGTACCCAAATAATGGTAACAAATAACACTGTTTATGATGTAGGTACCTACGATTTGATTATACTTTACGTGTGTACACAACAATTATTATTTATTATAGTAGTTGTATGCATAGTTCTAATTAATTAACTGGCATAACACTTATAAGGTCAAGAAAAAGACACAGTACCATTATAATATGGTATCATTACGGTTTTGACAATGTATCCGCATTCCATTTTTGAATGTATAATAAAAACTAAAATGTGCACTTGAATCATACTCTTATTAGGTAGTACATTGTACACATGATTATAATTTGCCCAAGACGAACATTGTCAACGTTCGACAATAACATTATTATAGTTTAATATGATTAAATTATAAGTTATATTGTTAGGTAGATGTTATAACATAATAAGTACATTTAGATTATAGATGTAGAGTACCTATAGGCAATAATGAAAACCATTTTTACAACGATGAGTCGAGGAATGACTTTTTTTTAATACCTACGTGAAAATTATGTAAAAGTGTTGATAGACGATGCCACGATGGTATAACATAGAATCATTGATTATAAATTCTAGTATTTATAATCGTATTTATAATCAATGATTGTATCCATGGAAAATAAAATTACTGTAAAAGGAATTATCGAATACGTATTTCACTAATTAATTAGAATATAAGTTTAAATACCACAAAAAATTATCATCCGTTACTCAAATTTTACTTGACAGCTATTAAGCTGTTTACCTATACTTAACGCAATCAGGCCATTTTAACGTAAATCTATTAAAATTAAATTTAAAAGAAAGAGCAAAACTCCAAGGTCGAGTGAGACACAGCCTTTGGAGTTGGTGAATGATATTGCTGTATCGGCCTTTTAAAACTCGAAACTATGTTCATTGCATCCGTTAAAACGATTCAGAGTGAAAGAGGTTAGTTTATATTTATACATAATGTATGGTGATAGAAGGTAAAATTGAAATTGTTAATACGATAGGCTTAACTTTTAATTGGAAATTTCAATTAAAATATTTCGGAAAATTATGAAACGTCTTTATAAAATGCTAGAATAAGCACCTACATAGAAAATGTTTCGAGTCGTTATTTGTAACCATAAGAAAATTATCCAATAACTTAGTCCTAGTCTAATGGAATTAGTTGATGCATGATAAAATACTACGTTATGTTGAATTCGAAACCCATATACGAAATTAAATTTCTTGTAATTTTTATACAACTTTTTTCAATTAATGGGAAAACTGATGAGAAATTAAAAAAAGACTTTCAAAGTATCAATTAATTACCCATAACTTCCTATTGGGAAACATAAAAAAGCCCACATTTATATTATATTAGAAATCATGTTATCTTTTAACACTGCTCCTTCGAACATTTCTATACTTCTCGTTTTATATCAACTGAATTTTCTTTAAATACTATAGGAAGTGTTCATTGAATCGTGACTTGCTATGCACAAATTATTTATTCTAATTTCATGTTGCCATTCAGGTAAGTAATTTCAATATAATTGTAGTGCGTCCGATCCGATAATGTTCTAAGTATTGTAAATAAGTTATAAAAAACAACGTTTATGATTACCCGATTATTTAGATTTCTGGAAATGGTAGTTGATTGTTTGCAAGTAAAATGACCACCGGAATTGTGTAGTCTGGTCGTTTCGATCCGTACACAGTAAAATAAGTCAATGTTGAAGAGCACAATATTATCAATTGCAATGCATTTACTGAACAATTATTCTAACAAGTATGTCACAGAATTTAGTTTTAAACTGTAGTAAAAAAACATCGTTTAAAAATGAAAAACGAATTATGTGACTAATAATAATAAAAAGATAATTAGATAAGTGTGAAAATTAGATATATCTTACACGTGGTATAAAATTATATCCGTGACGTTATACCAAATAATTGTCTGTGTTTTCTTTGTAAACGATATTAGGAGCGTTCATAAACAGGCTGTCACTTATAATAAATTATATGCTATCTATATAATTTCTTCCAGCCAATTGTAAAAACCGATTCAGCTGCAAGATGTTTTAAATAACAATTTTGTTACATCTGTATTACTGTGATTGATTATGTCTGAAAATGATTAACTGGATAATGGATTGGATAGTTTGTAAATATATCAAGTTACTATTTCAGTTGTTATCCTAATCACATATATAAAAATAGTAAATATAGGTACATATGTGTTTTTAATATTTCTGAAAAAATATATAATAGTTTTTAACTTTGAATGTATACAAAAATGCGAATAATAAATACCTACATGAACTCTTTATAACCAGGCAAAATGACTTAAAAATTAAATCATACATTTTTAAATAATAGATTAATGGGTTCGTATATTTTTGCATAATAAGATATCAACAAGGATCTGGTGTGATATTGGAAATAGCGTGCAAGCTTGCTTCTGAAGTTTCTTCTGAAAGACATGACGTAATATTATTTAGATTATCATCATTATCGATAGTCTTGAGTGAGATAAATTTCTTTAATGTAATAATAATTTAATTATTGTTAAATAACCGACTTAAATGTTAATAATCTTATATTTTTTATTTCAATGCATTTACAAAATTAGTAATGTAAAAATAAATAATATATACAAATATTTCACTGCCTTCTTGTATTGACAAACAACCTCCCCAGGGAACCGAGGTCCACAGTTTGTCAAGCACCGGTATACAGACCATCCAATTATAACATAGATAGTCAATAATGATAAGTGTTTAATCACTTTTGTTTTTCACGTAAATGGCGTTTCAATAACGTGATCATGGGCCTCGAAGTGTAATCGACCACCTAATTTAAATAGTAACGTGCAACAAACTGGCAATCATTCATCCTCGCTCGCTAACGACGTCTAAGTGAATTTTATCTAACTTTTCAGCTTCACCATGTTCTAAAAGTAAAAAGACCAAAACTTTTACCTTGTCAAACCGTTTGCTGAACTAGCTTTAGAGTTTAGAATGTTTTGATGATACCAATAGACACCGATGCCAGCGTATTATATAATATTATGTCAGCTCACGCTCACGGTAATATAGTACATATATGTTATTTTGATTACAAGGTGGTAAATATATATATATATAAACGCCATTAGACATTTCTCCGCATTGAAGGATATTCTAAAAAAGATCAACAGTCCAAATGGATTTTCTTGTAAGATATAAGTCAACGTAAGTTAATATAGTAACATCATAATAACAGACGCGGTCCACCGCAATGTTACAATTTTCAAGAATACGGACAAATAAATATATAATATGTCATAAGTTATGACTCATAAGTCATAACTATTGCAATCATCAACCACGGTGCGTTAATTGCGGTAAGGCTCGCCAATCGGAAGACTGCAAAAAGGACTACAATAGCCCAGCAAAATGTGCTCTCTGCTCCGAAGATCATAAGGCCAATTTAAGAGGGTACAGGGTAGGTAGGTATTCCAAACAATTCATGTACGTTAAAACTTCAATCCATATACCCCAAAAATAGCACCCCTCGTTCTATCAATAAATCCTTGAAGTTTCTCCGTAATACTACTTTCCGCAATAAAACCTGTCGCTGCTTCAGTTTTCTCAGTCATAATTTCAATATTTTTCACAAAATTCAAATATAGACTGGATTTATTCAAATTCCTCTCTGATTTTACTTCAATTATTATAATTATTTTCTCACTGCCATAATTAACAAGGAAAAAATTCCATAAACAATTATAATCATTCCAATGATACAGAACTAATTATAATATACATACATCTTATCAACACTAATATTATAATATTGTACTAATTTTACACTCATAATTCATATAAAATTACTTTAATTTAAAATTTTGATTGTGTTAGATAATCAACATACTAGTGCATATACGTATATCATTCAGTACATTTATGTTGCTAATATTTTTACTCTTGATCATTTTATCTCCATTATTATGATAAGACATAAGTACATTATTTCATTTTAGTAAGCTTTGTACCGTATAATAGTATTTCGATTTCACGTAAAGTAATCATTATACAAACTGTTTTAAATATTATATTAATGTTAAATTTTCTTTTTTTTAATTTTTGAGTCGTAATAGATTAATACCAATCGCTAGTAAAGAAAAATAAACATACAAATATATTATACAGAATAAGTAATAATAAAAAAAAAACGTTCTATTGGACTTCCGTTTGTCCCTTAACCACGTAGTTCCTTACGGCAACAACTACCACGAAGCCGAAACACTATGGCGGGTACCTGGACAGGCGTTATCCCACGCGGCGACTCCAGGTAGGGCCCCCACCGAAGGTACTATCCTCTCCTCCGTTAAGTCGAAACATCATCGGTAGAGTGCTGGACATCAGGCGTCATTGTATCGCTTGCACGGCCTCAGCTATCCGCTTACCATGATTCGATGGCATGTATCAGGTTCGAGGTGGACCTCTCTCGGGACGCTCGTCCGAGGTTTAGTAGGTTACATCCCCAAGTTATTAAATCTTAGTACGGGATCACTGGTCAGTCCGACCACGCCTTCCAAAGGCATCCCGTAGGATCGGCCTGTTCTTCTCGAAGTAAGTCAAGGCCACAACTTCTAACTTCTACGAATAGAAGGTAATGCACTAGTGACTAGTACAAGTTTGATACTGACGTCGACGTGATTATACTTTTTTATTTTAAAGTTCCTAAGGGACCTATGACTTAAGGTCATTTTATTGGTTTTTAATGCATATTTGTTCAATATAGGATAAAATTTAGCCTATTCCCTATTAAAAATATTATCTAAAGATAAATTATTTTCTTGATATTTAAGTAGGTTTATCGGGTTTTCCCATACACATTTACAATCTTTATTTTTCCATTCAGTTTTTATCTTATCTTAATTTATTATTGACTTTGGAGTTTCACCCGTATTCAAGCAAATAACATACATATAATAATCAGTCCGTATTAATGTAATATTAAAATAAACAAATCAAGAAGTTTTAATGATATTTTTTTGGATTTCCCATCTATATTATTTTCGTCATAATACACATTCGAACATTGACCAATAACAGATATTTCATGATTTTACTCATGAGAATTTATTTTAGATAAATGTTAAGATAAATATTTAAGATATATGGTGCGATCTAACGTTGAACTTCACTTTTCAACCGTTAACATTATTATCAATAATATTGATACCATTAAAATCCATGTAGTTCTTACTGGTTACATCAAACATCGCAGTGCACCAGTGTCCTTGGACACAGTGAAATAACGCATACATTTTTATAAATAAATGAATAAATAAAATAATTCGTATATGATTTAAATGAAGTAGTGAATCTGTGATTTTAAAAATATTGTATGATTCTGGGGAGGCAGCATTTGTTAATAGCCTAGGAGGGCTGAGGAGGTAAATCCGGCACTGTCTACAAACATATTATATCTTTTGATTCTTGAAAACTTGTTTTCAGTGCTCTCACTTATAAGTTACAACGTTTGGTGGCTATGAAAATGGCCTTTTTAATAGCAAGAATGATTACGGAAAAAGTGATTCTTTAAGCACGTTATCCATGGATACGACGAACCAACTGGATGTCCTTGGGCATGATGGTAACTCATTTGTCGTAAATGGCGCACAAATTCGTGTCTTCAAAAAGACCAACCAAATATGCTTCACTAGTTTCTTGCAGAGCCATGACTGCAGAACTCTGGAAACGTAAATCGGTCTTGAAGTCCTAAGCGATCTCACGGATCAGACGTTGGAAGGGCAACTTGCGGATTAACGCAAAAATAAACAATTTTGAATATACCAAAACACTACGTTGATGGACAAACTATAAATAAAAACGTACAATTTATATTATTTTATAAAAGTTTAGTGTGTTTATACCTAATTGAAGACCATAAAAGTAATTTAATGTTCTAAATCGCAATGGTTGATGTATTAGTCTACAATAGGTATATTTTATTAATAAATAAAAAACATTTCCCGTACGAAGACATTTAACTTGGGAGTCTTATAATCTTGTTCCGTTACAAAACTTTGATGGTTTAAGGTTTTTCGACAAAATAATTGGAGTAATAATTTTTCATGGAACATTGATTTTAACAGATCGATTATTATAAAATTTTTTAAAGCTGACCCGGTGAACTCTTATAACGCATTATACATTAAAATCTTATCAGAGATACGATCAATTGTAGACCAACTAAAAGAACTACAAAAGTTATAAGTACAAAGAAGAAAAAAAAGGTGAAAAAAGTATAAAAAGTTTGGGCAATTGAAACTGGTTCGAACTTGAGACGCTAAGTGCCACCACGGCATAACCCTATCTAGACGACAATAATTTTACTGTTTTTTAAATAGTAACACTTATAAATTTCTCATAAATAATTTGAAATATCACATAGAGAAATGGTATTTTCATCAGGTTTTACAAATAAATACATATCAGTACTGTACTAATATCTGATAGCACTCTTTGAGTTATACGCGTACTTACAAAATAGGGGGAACAATTTCATATAGATTTTAATAAACTATAACACGATTGGATAACATGAGTTAAAAATTAAAATTTTGTAGCCCTGAAAAGGGCCCTTTTAGGTTTGGAATAGTATGTGCATAGTTTTTTTAACCTCTGAATCCGTACAGGGTACGTCCTTGACGTTTGAGCGCGTATACGACGTCCGTAGCGGAGACCGTCTTTCTCTTGGCGTGTTCGGCATAGGTGACCGCATTACGGAAAACGTTTTCCAAGAACACCTTCAACACACCACAGGTTTCTATGTTGATCAGACCAGAAATACGTTTGACACCACCACGGCGAGCCAACCGACGAATGGCTGGTTTGTTAATACCCTGCATGTTATCACAGAGCACTTTACGATGATGCTTGGCTCTTCCTTTACTAAATCCTTTTCCTCTTTTGCAACGGCATATCATGATTATTTCTGAGTTTAAGAACGTGTGGGCTGATGAATTTCAGAAATTGATCTGATACCGTTTTCTTTTTGCATAAGTCCCTAATGAGTAATGGTTAAGAAAATAATAAAATACCTTAGTGTCTCCAATTCATTTTAATATACAACAACTTCAGAATCTAGTTTTTTTTTTTTAAATTTTAAAACGTTGTGACTAAGAGAAATAAATGT